>CAJNOQ010003789.1:0-19139 GCA_905250885.1 Didymodactylos carnosus
CTTGGCGCGAAAGTGATCGGGAATGCTACTGGAGTATGCAGTGTCAATCAGTGCTAATGTCACCGTGAGCTATGATGACGAGTGGGGGATTGAAAAACAAGAATAATGGAATCGTAGAGGCGCCGATTCCTCTTCCAGTTTGTATTGATAATAAAGCAATATTCGGTATCAGCTTGACAATATTAAATATCATGTACGTGAACGAAAGTAGAAGTGTTAGGACTCAGGCATCATATGAACTCGAACACACGCCCTAATGATACTAATGGGTAGCGGAAATCTTTGGTATACATCCATTGACTGAAATGATTGGTCATACATAATAAATTGCGGCGTCCATCCGTCGGCGTCTCAATTAAACACCAGAGAGCGAAGATATGCACAAAGATGTTCAATAATAAATACCGGATACGATGTTTAATCGAAAGAAAGCTTGAACTCGATCGTATTTAAAGATTTCAGTTTTAGGTACTTGACATAAAAAATAACATAAATCTTTTCTTCTAGCCAAGTGTTCAAAAATGGTAATGTTCTAAGATAAAATAGATGGAGAAAAGACAGTATAACTATAAAGTGCTGAGTTATCATAAAAAGACAAAAAAAACATAATGGGTTTATTACAAAAACGGATGATAAAAAATAATCAAAATCAAATATCAACAATAACATATACATCATTTGTTGGCTTTTCTTCATGAATTTGCATGTTCGAATAGGTAATGGCTTTTACTTCAGTGCCTTGTGTATGTTTTTTAATGTCAAATTGTTCACCAAAACCACTGAAATAAGCAAAACAGACTAGTCAGCGCAATCACTAGAGGCAAAAAGTTTCATTGCTATGGATAGTAAAAAGGAGAATATATATTTTCACTGTAGGGAAAGAAACTTTACCGTGCAATAATACGTAAATTTTGACGATCAAATTCACTTATTTCGATTTTTCTTGCTATAAAATAATCTTCGGTACCATGTACCTCTAACCATTCGCATAAAAATTTGTACAATAAATTCATTAGGTCACCTTCGGCTTGAATGTCTATTTCTTTCATTTCTTTATTTTCAATTCTTTCTATATCAGTCATGTAGCCAAACATTGCCATTCCAATCTAGAAAAAAATAAACAGTACTAAGAACAGAATATGTCCTACTAATATCATTCAATACAAAAACAAAAACAAAAACATCATATAAACTAATTATCTCTTGAACTGCTAAATGTTCAATCTAGCAACTAGCTTAAAAGTTGGTGAAATTTTTACTTCTTAACGTCCCAAAAAGAAAGATCTATTCTCTAACTTGTTCAAATGCTTCTTCGATTGAATCACCCCATGCATGTAATTGTACATCAGCCGTATTGTCCAAAAATTCATATTTTATCTCCGGATAGTCAAATGTTACACCATCGTTCGATGCAGATATACCCCATTCTTCGTCATTCTCCTGTTGTGACACAGGTGTAACTTGATTATTTTTCTTTTTTGTTGTATCATCTGATTCATGCTGCTGTTGTGCGATTTTGACTGCTTCGTTTTTTCTCGGCTCTGACATTTGTTCTATTTCTTCAAAGGTGATGAAAACTCAAGTTCTTTTTCAGCTAATCGTTGTTGTTCCAATAATTCAGCTTCGTATTGTCTAGCAGCTAATTGTATTTGCAATTTTTCTTTACCTTGTTTACTAAATATACAAATATCGACGAAACGTATGATCAATCGAAGGCTCTTGAAATAATAAAGAAAGACCTACCGTAAACCGGGTAAGTACTGTGTTTTGGCCAAATAAAACTGGTAACAAATAGCCCCAAATCCAATTACAGTAAGCGATATAAGAACAGTTGCAGATATTCGATGAGCTTTGTCGTAAAGATAAGTACGATTACGTGAATTTATCAAACCAAAAAGCATGTCACATTCGATTTGGTATTTTGAAGACAAATATATCCAATATTTCGAAATTAAAATAAAACTGCTACCACAACAACAATGATAAATGAGGAACGTGTATATGGATTGGCTTGTAAGATAAACCAATCAAAAACAGAGCGACACGGGTAACCAAAAGGTCGCTTCATTTGGATTGTACAGTGGTAATAATAGATCACAGTATTTCATGAACATAATTTAGTTTATATTTGTGAAATTGGCTTAAACTGATGTTTAAAGTTCGGCGAAAACTACAGCGATTCTTTAGCGTATTATTGAAATCTAGTCAATGTTGATGTTCAGATAGACAAATCTGTTGTTTAAAACTGTGTATAAATACAGTCATGAAGTTCAAGCCCTTAAATTAGTCATGCAAGAAAAAATATATTCTCAAATTGGTTCGTATAGGCTGGGCGCATAGCATTAAGATTATCGTCTGATTTCTGCATCTAATATATCTTAATCCTCGAAATTTTGGCTCATTTTTATCACATTCGTACGTGCACCAATGGTTTATGCTATACCACCAAATAAGTACAAGCAAAATTCAATTTCAAATGTCATCATGACCATTGTTTGGATACTACGATCGATTTATACAGCAAAATATTTCCACTGATGTACAAAAAATTCTTGAATCTATTATAAAATTTAACTGATAACATTTTTCTTTTTAAACATATATGTCTATTCATTTATTAAAAAAGAATTAATAATGCGTAGACAATATGTTAATAATCATGAATTTAAAATCGTATCGAGTCGGTTTGATTAGACGAACAGTATATTTAGATGACTTACACTGTTGTTAGCACTTCATGTGCCATCTCCAACTTATATGCGAGCATGAAAGTTTACGAAACATTATTCTGAAATACTATTAATTTTTCTGTTAATTATTCAGTTATACAAAGCTGTTCTTTCATTATTATTATTTGCGTTCATTATTCTCGATTTTTCCTTCACTGATAAAGCAATTGGCGTTTAGCATCAACAAAATATATCCACGACCGCC
The DNA here is from genome assembly GCA_905250885.1 of Didymodactylos carnosus. NCBI lineage: Eukaryota > Metazoa > Rotifera > Eurotatoria > Philodinida > Philodinidae > Didymodactylos > Didymodactylos carnosus. The sequence continues at coordinate 2,935 of CAJNOQ010003789.1, forward strand.
AAATTTATCCACGCAACCGCCAAAATAACCACGATTAGGAATATAAAATGCGTTTTTACAAGAAAATATATCAGAAAAATGAAGAAAAGAAACGACAGCTATAAACTTCAATAACTAGCTAACACATTGTAAAAATGATATAGTTCGTCATTCTTTTCATATGCTCCTAACTCAGTGCCACATTCACTGCATAAAACGGGTTTTGGCAAATTTTCTTGTTCATTTAGAGATTCAATATCGTCTTCAATTCCACCGTTAGAAAACTGTTGTTTATCATTTGTCTTGAAACGTTTAGTCCGTGAATGCGATTGTTTGGACGATATATTATTCATCTTTCGATTCTTTTTCTCTTCATTTGATGATACTTTAACATGGCGATTTTCGTCAATTATACAATTAAATACAAACATAGCACGATATTGATTACGATTATATTCATGTCTAAATTTAGAAATAAATAGTAAAAGTAAACATTTTTTATGTTATAGTTAACTTGAACACACCGTTGACAATCGTGACATATCAATATCATACAACCAGGACAATTCAACACCGCATCGGTATCACCTAATGATGATGACACATTTGTCTGACCACCACGAGATCTATAGAAAAGAAAATATACATCTCTATGCTAATTCGTTCTTTTTAACTCGTTTCATAAATCATTTCCTCTTAATATATGGCACTATAAATCGATACAACTTACTTTATTCTTTCGTTTGACATCCATTTTTCATCTTCATCATCTTGTTCTGGATCATAAAGTAAATCATCATTAAGTTTATCTTCGTCTGTTTCCTTAATTAATTTATCATCTGACTTCTTCAATTCGCTGTCATCGTTCTTTTTAATACGATCATCTATGAATAAACAAAACACAATATAAAAATTCTACAAATTTCTATCACTCTACATCCTCTTTCTTCATACCTGAATCACTGTGATTAGAATTATCATCTTTTTGGTCGTTATCATTATCATAGTCGCTCTTCACCGCTAAATCTTTGTTTTTTGATGGCGCTTTCTTCTGAACTATAAAAAAAATATCACAATGACAAAAGCGAAAATTGAATCATAAAAATATCCAAAAAAGAAAAACTAGATCAATCTCACAGAAAGAATAAATCAAATGAATGATATATATTACAATTCACCTTCTAAACATAAATCGCTTATATGTTAAAATCAATCGATGATTATGTAATTAGACGAATCAGTGCAGGAAGCATTTAAACATTAATTAAATGTGGCAGCATTTTTCAATGATGAATATCATCATGAATACTTGAACACATTATGAAGTAAACGCTTACATGTTGTAAATATTCCACGATAGAGTTTAGGATGATCTTGCTGGGCATTATTTAGCATTCGCTTCATACGCATATTTCCATGTTTATACGCACAATGATACATCAGTGTAAAAATGTCAACAACTGAATATTTTTATTCCTATTGCGATCGAATGGTCGAAATCTAGAAATGCACCAAGTCTTGAAACCTGATCTCGAAGGTCGCTTATTTTTGGCATTCAAAACTCCCAAGCTCTGTATCTATTTTATTGACCATTGACAATTCTAGTGCTAGTTTCAGATAGAACAGGGAAAACTGATGAAGTTGACATAAAAGCTTGGTAGAACTTGGGAGTTTTAAATGTCAGAAATAAAAAAAAGTATGTTATACAATCCGTGTATTAATCAACTAATACTTTCGTACTACCCAGTCGAAGCAAAAATGACTCAAATTTTTTGAGTTCTAGATTCAATTGTACGTGTATCTGACTACACAACCCAAAAAATTAGGTCGTCTTTGACTGGGCAGTACCGTCATTTCCATTTCTTAATAATGATGCCTATTTTACATTAGATAGTATTTTCATACTATCAACAGTTTTAATGCTACTATTTCATTGTTTACGAACATCACAATGAGACCTATATTCCCTCCAGTGGTATCCAAATACGTTTGATCAATTCTTTGAGTGATGTTAAACTGTTATGCTAACATTGTATTTTATGAAAACATAATGTTAAATGCATGATCGAGACGGGTATGAATTGAACTCATTACAGCATCTATTGAAAAATGAATCGTTAACTGAAAGTCTACTTGCTCTAATTTTTTCAAATGTGTAAGGACGTTAGTCAGAGTCTCCGCTACAAACTGAGATATTATGAGCTTTGTGATTCGATATCGAATGGCAGAACAAAATAAAATACTATTCTTTAGTAATTGAATAGATCAGCTTTAAATTCGAGTGATTTTTGATTGTCGTTTAGCTTCCGACATGAATTCGCATATTCCACTTTTCAGAATCTGACAAACAATCCTACCGATTTGAAAAAACAATAGAGTGAGCGGTACTGAAAATAAAAATAAAACAGTATAAAAACAGAGTCGATGAATGCCTAGACCAAAACAAAATGAAAAAAGTTAATTTTAATAATAACAAAATTCTTACTTTCAATTGGTAATTGAAATTTTCCGTTTGTTGTAAAAGAATGATAGATCTGATCTAACTCATTTTCCATTTCATTTTCAAATGATTTATTTGACGATTTCTGCGTTGTAACATTGGATGAAAAATTTTTTTCAATGAAATCTCGTATGGGTTTATCAAATTCATTATCAGAGCTACAAAAATAAATGATATATAATCAATAATTTCAACCAGTAACATTTGGAGAAAGATGATTCGATTCATACCTGCTACTTTCTAGATCATCGTTATGTACTTTTTCTTTCTCATTTTCAACATCACTTTCTTCGCTTGACTCATCATCAATCTCATAACCCTCATAATTTGTATATCGACTCATCTAAAATTATAGTTTTAAACAACAATCTTCATAACACAGTTTAATTTTCTTTAACAGACAGAATAAGTTTTTAATTTTCTAACTCCATGCAGTCATAAATAAAAAGAAAATTCGTAGAGAAAAATCTGGTTGCTTTATTTTTATATAAACGAAATTATTAGTAAAAAAATTTATATTTATAAAATGCAATATATGTAAAACTATGGATCAAGAAAGTTCAAATCCTGCATTTGAATTAATCGCATAACGAAGTTTTTCGCGTAATATATTACGAGTTTTATAATTTGGTAATTTTAATAAATTAAAGCATGTAGAACTGGATGGTAAACGTTCGGATGATGTACGACCAATATTAATCATGTTTCGAAATATTCGTCCTAGTGAATCGCCTTCATCCTATATTTAAAACATCAAGATTTAAAAATGTATTCATAAGAGAAAGAACAAAAATATACTTGTTCTTCAGAACTTTCCAAACATCGAATTGTAAACGGTGGATTTAATTGTGAAAAACCTAATAACGGTGGACGACTACAACTAGTCACAAACTAAATAAAAAATATTATTTAATATCATTTTCTTTTTTAATGATATTAAAATGATAATATACTCGTAAAAATAAAGCTCGTTCTTCTCGTGTAAATTCTTTTTCAACTAAATCCCATAACCATTTAATAACCGAATGATTTTTATGATATCCACCTTGGTAAACAGTATTTGATCTATAAATTAAAAAATAAACAAACAAATAAAATACTAAAATAAAATATTTTAGTTTATCTTGTTACTTTAAATCTTGAATATTAATATCTTGTGTTTCACCGGAGATTAATTGTTGTAATTCAGGAACAGAAAACATATTTAACCATTCAGGTTTGATTAATGATTTGAAACCGTCAGAAAACATTTTTATTTGTTGTTTTATTCTTGTATATGTTCGATATAAAGCCATACGATGAACATAAATTATTCTAAAATAACAAATTTTTTATTTAATCTATATTATCTAAGAAATAGAACTAGAATATCAAACTTTACTTATCATCGTTTGTGACAGTAATATGTCTTCCACACGGTATAATATCTTGTGTCACCTAAAAGTCATAAAAAGAAAATCCGATTAAAACTACATTTAGTTCGAAAAGAAGAATACACAACAATTAAAAAATTGTCACCATTTGGCCGAGAATATCTTCGTCAATACTGTAGGTTAATTCTAAACTGCTAACATCTCCATCGTAATGCTAAAAAAAAAAATAAACAGATGAAAATATTTTTGTTTTTTCAGTTTGTCTTTTATAGATAAATTAAATATCTATTTACTTTGACAAACGTTAGATTATTGTATAAATCACGATCAAGAAACATCAGATCATCCAAACAGCTGTAATTTATATTTTTACGATGACCGATCAAATTTCGAAGAAAAAATGGAGCAAACTCAACATCCAGAACAATTTGCTAAATAGAAAAGTAACAGAAATACATGTTAAACGTTTTCTATCTCTTAATTTTATGTAGACATTAAAAAAAAAAATTAAACTTCAACACGAGCGTCACATGTAGACCATCTATTTTTACGATAAAAACTCGTCCTTCTTCATCAGTTCTGTAGACAAGCAGGATCTCAAGCATTGATGTAAGACGTTCACTTATATTCTGGATGATGAAGGACTTTGTGTAAAGATTAGAGATAATTAGTCACGCTATCTACAAAATTATCGACTAAAATGTCTAATAAATGTTTTATTGTTCTGGAATCATCCATGTCTATTGTATATAGAATCACAAAAAAACTTCATATTGTCTGAGAGAAAATTTCTTTTCTACGGGTATGCTTCGCTAATTTGATAACTCTGAACATATTTGATGCACAACGTTAAAAACATGATGGAATTTGCCATTTTAATAGTATTTTCTACAACTTTACATACTTCATAAACAGCTTTTCCTAATATTTTACCGACAAAACTGAACAATGATAAATAATTTTCATTTAAAACCGATAATGGCGATGGATACAATGAGCCATTTTCCGTTGTCTAAATGTACAGATACATGAAAACGATAGACACGGTATAGTTTTATATTTTTGAAAACTATTACTTTAAAAAGATTAAACGCTGGATCAAAACTTTGCTTTGTTATTTCTTGAATAAATTCTTTGAATATACCATTTTGATCAATGCCCGGCTCTGGAAGACCCTTCAAAAAGATATACCATAAACAAAGAATCATAGAACAATCGATATTCTACCTGTGAATTTATAAATGTAACACGCAAAGTATTTTTCCAAACAACTGGTACTATTGATCTTAATGCTTCATATGAATCCTATTGTTCAAAAAAAAAAGAAGAATACATTTTAAACTAAATATTATTGCATTCTTTTCAAACCATACCCCAAATAAATTGTTACGTCGAACTTCAATATGATTTTTTATGTGACGATGCATAGACGATTCACGAATGCCATGCTCATGTTTATCAGTTTCAATATATTTCTGTAGAATTTTCACACGCTACAATAGATAAACAACAAAATGAATAACTGTTTGATTTTATTACTATTGAAATATGTACATACATCTTTGAATGGAAGTATATGAGGCATATGTTCGAGCAAAAATTTTGCACACGGATCATCTCGTTCAATATCAGCTATAAAAACGGATGGTTTACAATCACTAGAATTAACAAAAAAAAAGATGCTGGAAGACAATAAATCAAAAATAAATATTTATACCGTATCAGCCAAAAATTATCTGGTACAAATGATTTTCGTGTATTTCGTTCATATAAAAGTACAAGAAGTGGATGAAGTGTTTTAAATATTTGCTTGCGTTCCAAATAAATACTATTAACGATAAGATTTAATGATGAGAGAGATGTAGTGGGACTGGTGCAGAAATTTTTTGAACATACTGCAGCTAAAAAAATAAGAAATATTATTTGTTAACTATGCCAGAGATTCGTACAAGTATAGTTCGACTTTTTTCTACTCAAAAGACAAAGTCTGTCTCTCTTACTGTTGTTCTTATATAATGCATTCTCAGATAAGTAACAATTTCTGATGGCGTTGAAATAACGATTCGGTCTGTCTGGTTAATGCTCAATTCCTTCATAAGTGTGCTACTCTTTACCAAGATCACGGTGTTTCGAAGAAAGCTTATACAGAGCTGAGAGACATTTCATTTTAAACAGTAAAGATTTTTCTTTCAATTGATGATAAAACAAATGACTTCAAACTGAACGCTCTATTCGCATGAGCTGGTCTCTACTTTAACGATCTGACATCTAGAAGTCTGTACACTATCGAGATTTTGCCTAATAATCAACTTAAAAAGAAATATTTGCTTTTTAAAATGAGACATCTCCGAATTCTTTATGAGCTTTCGCCACCGCAATATAGCATCTACAATGTGAATGAAAAGTAGCACACTTACAGCGTTGCGCGAACAAACCATATTATTCTTTTTTAAATCAAATAATCAAAACTAGACAAACTCACTGTTAATCGATAGATTATATTCAAATCGTATGATACGATATAGTATATTATTTAAAAAATATGCCAAAATAGTCCATGATTCTAATTCAAGATGCTTCTGTTGTCTATACATTTCTTCTTCATCCAATACTCTACAAAACAAGAATGGCAACTTATTGGTGAGAAAAACTCACTTTAAGCATCACCTACGTAACAAGATATGAACAAAGATTACAAAATAATTGTAACAATTCAAATAATGAATTATTTCCTTTTGTTGTCTCATATAATTTTGTCAGCTCTTTGATACCACAGTTTGGACCAATACTTTGTAAAAATAACCATAAACTACTTATTAGACCTTCTTGCAAGGATAAGGCTACAAGCCAAAAAACAAGTTATCTAAAGATAATTCGAAAACACTATTTTTTCATACCACACAAAATTTGTAAACGTAATTCTGTTAATGAGTGAATAAGATTTTGATATAATGTTGCTATACGACAAATAAATTGTGTTTCATCCGACGATAATTTTGATTCAGTTGATTTTGAAAATAATTTTTCAAATTTTGCACGAATTATATCTTAAACATAACAGAAATATATCACACACTTTAAATCAATGTTTCTCGTTTTTACATACTCGTCTCTTTTGTCGGTTGATTTGATTTTACATTGGCTGCTGGAGTTGATGATTCAAATAAAATGTTAACAAATTGTTTTGACCATAAAAATTTTAGCTGTTGAATAACACGATGATTTAGATCATTATTTGATCTTCAAAAATATAATCCAAACTGAAGTGATATGTCGTCGAGCAGAGAAATATAACTTACACTGCAAACACTGTTTTACCCTTGACATGTCCTATGATAGGATGCCATAGTGTCGTATTTGATTTGGTTGTTTCACTATTCTCACCAGATTGACGCTGACGAAAGATTTCCAAGATATTGAATAAAATATTCTAGCAGAAAAGAGGAATATAAGTAACTGTCAAACAGGATTCAATAAAAACATACTATAAAAGGTTGTTTCATCGTTTCGATTTGGTGAATATCAATAGCGGCTAGCGAAACAATATTGCCTAAGAATAACATTGAATTTTAAAAATTAACTAGTAGACAAATGAGAAAAGATTTTTTACCAAGTAAATAACATATTTCAACAACATCGAGACGATCACTAATACTCATAAATGATTCTTTGGTGCTGTATACACAAATTAAACGATTAAATAAATCTTTTTGACATGCAGCAGCAAAGAACTGAAAAGGATAGTATAACTACCTTGTGTATAATTAAAGAGATCTTTTATTACTTTGTGAGATTTTTCCGTACAAAGTGTTAAAAATGCTGGAATTGTTAAGATTGTACTTGAAATAAGAATCAAATAGGATCCATTGAAATCAGTACATAACAATAGTCTATAATAAACAGAAAGGACGTGTGCTATGTTAATAATATATTTCATTTCAGTCATTCATACTTGAACGTTAAAGTAGCTACATGATCAATTGAGGATATTTCTAAACGCCGTTGTATACATCGATTCATAAATGTCTGAATATAAGAATGACAAAATAAAATTCTGTTTTACAAAAACAATCTCCATCTACAATATGTTGAACTATCCACGTATTATTCAACATACCTTTAAAATAAAGAGTAAATTATGTTGAGCAAAATAAATTAAATACGTTCGATTGAGTGCCTCCATAGTTGTTTTTAAAATATCACCTAAATTCATAATGTGATTATATGTGAAGAACAGATTTTTAGCTAACGTATAGACTTACTTATATTCTTTTGGATAGACTTCCAACATTCGTAGTCTGTCATTACAACCAGAAACTGTAAGGCATTCATCGACAATTGAATATCTTGACTTGTTAAAAGCTAAAATATAAATAAATAATATCTTGTTGTATTTTCTTATCGTTGAAATCAATTCTGTACAAATAACAACAACAACACCTCATTTGTTTCCAAAATTTTCAATGCTAATAATGAATACTCATGATTCAATGACATCCATCGACTGTTCAAATCTTTATTGAAAAATGCAGCCAAATAACTGTACTAGAAATAGGACAAGAAGAGAAATCATATTAACTATTTCAGTAATGAATAATCGGATAGTTAATTTACCTTAATTTCATCGGCTTGTAAACTGTTGATAATATAAGTGAAAACATTTAGAAGTAACTGGAAAGATATAGTTTGAATCAGAATAGAAAACACAAACTGTGTTATTTTATCTTACATAGTTTAAATCACCTGATCGTTGTTTCGCTTTGCCTCGTTGATAATAAGTCAGAAAATGTCGTGTATGTGAAAACATTTTTGATGCTAAAACAAATAAAAATTGTCTGTTAGATTATAACACAGTGAAACTTGAACATCACAAAAAGTTTACCAAGTTGCATTGTGTATTTCTTTTTCGGATCATTATATTCTTGAAAGGCATTTATAAGTTCATTCCTAGAAAAATAACAGTATTACCATAAGTTATTTAGCTAAGATCAAAAATTTTCACCTTATTTGATCATTAAATTTTTTTCTTGCAAGATAACCCCGAATATTTGCTTGAATTAACACTGTGGCATGTTGTAAATCTTTTTCCCTTCGTCTGGCGTCTCTTGCTTCGTTTAAATTTTGCAAAAAATCGGTTTTACTTGATTGATTAACCGAGAACATAAGAAAAAAACATAGACACTTAAAATCTACAAAAATAAAATTGAATATTCAAAGTTTCAGACTACAAAACTGAAATAGGAAAAAAGAAAAAGAAACTAGAGTATGCAAAATAGAGATAAAGAAACGATGAAAATAAACAAAAATAAAATAACGTTAACGAAAACAGCTAACACGAGTTTAAGTTGACTAGGAACACGACTGAATTAGTGCTTTATTGAAAGGCACGTTAAAGAAGAAAAATAAATAACTGACTGAGGAAGTTTATTCCAGTCAGTAATAGTTGAATAGAAAAAAAGAAGAAAAAACTATTTGAGAAGGAAACCATTGACAGAGGTTGGAATGCGAGCATATTTAGAATGATGACAGCGTAGAGATGAGAATGAGGACGATGAATAGAATAAAAGATAGAAAGAGGACTAAGACGATCATAAATTTTGAAAAACTGTACAAGTCGAAAATATTTACGACGAAGTGAGAGGTTTGGAAGAGAAAATTGTGACACAAGTAAAGAGCTAGAAAAGCAATAATCAAAATTACCAGAAATAATACGAGCAGCAAGTTTATTAAGAGAGTCAAATGCAGAAAGCGAGAACGAACTATCATATAAGGTACAACAATAATCTAGTTTAGGAAGAATAGAAGAAAGTTAAATTCGACGCCGAACATCTGATGAAACTAGTCCAAGGGCACGACTCTGTTAAGTTATTGATACTACAGTAGAATATTAGAGTGGAAACGAAATGTAAGAGAATTTGGATTAAACAGATTCAAATCTACAACTGCACATCTCATTCGTTATATTAAATCGAATCGTGACAAATTCTAGACTAAAATCATACTTTTAACGATCATCAAATTACTAACTCTCAAAGCTTCTCTTGACATTGTAGGATGTGAAGGTGTAAGATTCTTTCAGCAAAATTGTCTAAACTGAAATAAGAACCAAGACCTAATTTGATAATCAATCAAATTAAACACGTATAACTTAGTTTCTAAATGAGATACTAAATCTGAGTATTTCTGAGAAGCTACCACAACGCTACCTCATAGCATGGTAAAAGAAAGGATACTATTGGTTTGTTTTACCTCCAATCAGTGAATAAACAAAACGTTTTAAAATGGTGAAGCGTTATTGGGAACGCGTTTTTATAGTATATTCCTAGTTCTTCTAAAAAATCAATTTGTCTCACTCATTCTTATCGTTTTTCTTTTCATTTAGAAGGATTTCATTTCTCTCATCCTGCTACTCTCCATTTTCTGCTTTTGACAAAGTCTAATTTTTATATCAGATTATATTCTATTTATCTTGCCATGTATAATATTATTTGAAACAACAAAAACAAGGGAATGTCTTACATTTATTCCATTTGCTAACTTTTATTTTGGAAAATTAAAAGTGAGAAAATACTACATTATTTTATCGTTCATTCCTGGTATGAACGTTATTAATTATCCGTATTCCATGATTCTCTTCATTAAACTAATATAACAGCTTCATAAAATATAGCAATTATATAAGACGTTTTTTAACATTACACCATTTAGAGAAAACAAAACTACCTATAATCAGTACAATCAAAAAGAACATACTCGACATCTGAAAAGTGAAAAAAGACGATCCTTTAACAGAATAGTTAAACAAAGGTATTTTGATACACATATCGTTCAGATAGCGAGCGTTTCGTTAAGCTCACGAATAAGATGCGACGTTGAATGAGTAAATGGTTTTACAACAGACAAATTCAGGGCTTCCATGATTTTGATATTAATGCTATAAATCGTTGCGTTTATAATGATTTTTCGATCCGTACGGTAGCAGTCATGGATAGGTGACGAAAGGATAAATTGAGGGGTGCAGTTTAGAAGATATGAGCATGATAGTGAGACCAGCGCCTTGTTTTAAAATATACGCCGAGAAATACGCGTCTACTTGTCATTTTATACGCAGCTTTTTTTAGAAAGAACGACACACTTAACACTTTGAAAACACTGTTGGCTGGTTGGGGGAAGAATACATTGGCAACGACAGCGTTGTCAATAAGGTCATTCTTTTAATTATCGGACAGTATTATGATAGAGGATGAGGTTGGTGGTTTGCTTTCGATGAAATCAATCCATTGATTTTTCACGAATTGGTTTGTCAACGTAGATAGCATTAGATTGGTCTAGCTTTCCAGATGTTTCATACTACTAATGGATATCTGTTGATACGAACCTGTTCAACGAACGATATGTAATTGGGATTCAGTTCTCTGTTCGAGATTTTTATCACAGATTGCGTAATCTATAACCGCTGAATAATCGATTGTAAATGAAGCAGCTCACTTTTTTGACGGATTATATCGGGAGACCGCTTGTTAATGTTATACTCATAATTCACATCATATTGCGTGATGTGATTTGGTTTAGTTCGAAAACTAAATGCAACGAAGTATTTGCGCAAAGTATATACAAAAGATTGTACCATGCTCTGAAATACAACATTTCTCACCATAGGCGGCGCGCCATAGTAGCGAGGGGTAGCAATTGCTACCCCTATAGAAAATTAGGGGTAGCAATAGAAAGTTATTGCTACCCCTAATAACACATATTCTGGGAGTTGTTAGAAGAAGTGGGAACTGGGAGTTGTTATTATTTATTAAAATTATGAGTTTAAAAAATTTATTGCTACCCCTAGGAACTTTAACTTGCGCTGCCTATGTTTCTCACCTGACAATCTGTGAGACTATTCCTTTCATTATAGTTTGATCACGACGAATTTGTTCGGCAATCTCTTCCATCTGTTTGTTTTGATTTTTCTCGTTCCCTGATGTTTTATATCAGATATCGAATACGAAGCAGCTTAATTATAGAAAACCCACTAAAAATCGTTTAGATCTCACTGAAGCGTCAATACATTTTTGAGCATAATCTAGTAACAGCAGTAAATGACAGTCGCTTTTGTAAAGAGGGATACGCACCATGGGTGTTTCTTCAACAACTTCATCGGTAAATTTACTTATTGGTTCAATATGGTGTTTCTATAGCAGGTGTTCCACTGTGTATTACTGTAAGGTATGGTGACATTATAGCTGGTGTTCCCCATAATGAAAAAGTGTTCCACCATCTGATACTAAATGGGCTGTTCACAAATTACGTAATCAAAGTATTTTTTTAGATTTAAACAATAAATTTTGAAATGAATTTGAAACAATGAATTTAAAACAACAATGAAGATTATTTTGTACGATAACGTCGAATATCCTCGAGAAAATAGATAAAAACATTAGTTTATGTACAGAACGATACAGGTAGGTGGATCAATAAAATTTTGAGAATGATTTACTGTGTGATGGTCGTAACCATACGTTGTTTGCAAGCGTGAATAAGCTTTCCATTCGTTCGACCATATAGTAGTTCCAGGATAAACGTTTTTCCAAATAATTGGAAGCAACGTAGCCGCATCACGCCGCTGCACATGGAAAAAACGTGCCTCGTACCCCTCTGCCATTGGTTGTGCGATTCCAAATATCCAGGGACCTAAATGAAGAGAGATTTCTGATAAATGTTTCTTGTAGTCACAAAATATCTTACCAACTAGTCTGTGTCCATAATTTCTATTGTTATTTGCCTGAGTTTGATCACTGCTGGAATCCGAATCATCACTCGAGCTGGAACTTGAATATTGAACAAGACCATTGTTATTATTATTATTGTTGTTGTTAGCAGCTGTGGCGTTGTTACGGTTGCCAAGTAGTAGACGACCACGATTATATTTGCGTTTACCACGAAATAATGATTCATCTATTTGTACTACTTCACTAATTCCACCCATCTGTGGATCGTCATTCAGCTTCTGTTGGCAAACCTACAATAGATTAAGAGTAGAAACAAGTTATAAAAGTTCTAGAAACCTTAATTCTCGCAAAAAGTTAATCCAATCAACCACAGTCATTTGTGTAGCATATCAAGTTTTGAATTTGGTCGGTCTAATGCATCAGTAAATGCACATAACGGTAATGATACCCCATCATTTCCAGATAAAGCCTTGAAAGATTTCTCGTTCGTTACGTGTTTCTCTGTCCGTTCTTATGTCATCGGTCTTCCATTAAATTGCGTGCATTAAAAACGTGTTTTTGCGAACACTTAATTGATTTCGACATTGTCGATTAGTACATCGCATAGTTGGATAGACCTTAACAGTACCATCTTTCAGTTTCTTCTTTCTTGCACCATCAACCATCGAGGAACCACAATGACATGTATGATCTTCACTTTTCTGAGCCAAACTTTAGTCGCGAACGAATTCAGATAGCAAATTGTCATCATTTAATATTTTGTAAAATTCTCGATTATCAGTAGGAATAGCCATGATCGCTGTGTAAGATTTGTGATAAGAAATGTCATAACTTTCTCTCTTTTTATAGTCTAGTTCATACCGCATACTTAATGACAAGATTATTTGAAGGTGGAACATTTTTTCAAAGACTATCTGAACAGATCTAATAATTACCTGATCTATCTTTTATCTCATTTTTAGGTGTTTTCTAGTCTCACTTTTTATGTTATTTTTAATTGTAAGAACTATGCGAGGAACCACTTTATTAGATTCACATCTGGCCGAAAAAAATACTTTGATCACGTAATTTAGTGTCAGATGGTGGAACACTTTTTCATTATGGGGAACACCAGCTATAATGCCACAGGAACACCGGCTATAGGAACACCGTTCAATATATATAGTCCTATTGTCTCGTAGTATCTTAATGGATAGCGCACGTTTTTCTTGCACAGGGTGCGTAAAAGTGCTTTCATCTTGTTCACCATTAAAAACTAAGTATAAAAAATTGATGGTTCATTAAAATTTAATGAATGATTTAGAGTTCTCATATGCTCTATCGCTTTTGAACTGACATCAATTTTTTTCCAGCTCTCCTTATGTTGTTCCATTCGAACATCTACATTCTTTCCTGTTTGTCCAATGTATAGTTTATGACAATCATTACATTCAATACAGTATACCACACCAACTTTCTGTTTGTTAATTTCTTTCAGTTGTTTTGTAAAATGGTGTCCGATTGTTTGATTTTTTTTAAAAATAATCCAACATTCAATTTTCATTAATTTCTTAAATTTTTTTCCAAATGAATATGATTCCTTACCTAGATAACTGAGAACAATGTTAATTAACATTTCATTTGTGTCATTATTCCTTTGTTGATTTTTATTTATATTACTTTGTTGTTCTTTTTGCTTTTCTTTATGTATCGTATGTTTGATTGTTCGTTCAATTAATTTTAGTAGATACCCATTAGCATTTAATACATGTCTTAAGAATTTTAATCCCTCATTTAATAAAACATTATTTGAACATATACGTAATGCTCTTACCACTAACGAATTTATTAATCCTATTATAATAACGAAATTTTAATAAAAAAAATTGCCTGCTGATGCTCTCGGAGAGAGTGAAAGCTCGCAAAAGAAAAATTTCTTATATGTAATCATCTACATACCGAAGTTTATAAAAAACACTATTATTAAAAACTGAGAGAAGCTGTGGAAATCTACATGCAGTTGACCCTGCATCTAGTCCTCTCACACTATACTTAGTGAAAATAATGAAAAAATTGTTTACACAGGTGAGTGACAGAAATATTGCTACGTAGTTGCGATTCAATTACGAAATGCTGTTGTTGTTGCTTCCGTTGCTTATACGCATAAGAGCCAATTTCTTTATTCAGTTAATTATTTATTTCGTTGGCATTTTCATTCCATTTCATTAGCTGACAACAATATAGTCGTTTGTAAGCGTAAACACGGCAAACATCAAAAACCGAAAAACAGAAATGAGAACAAAACGCGTTCTGCAAACAAAACTTGAAGATTTACAAATTTTTCTGTACTCTCAACGGCAAAATAAAAAAAACGATTAAGTTTGTGTATTTCTGGAACCCATATGGCATCCATTAATAAAATTTTCTAACATAAGTGCACAATAATTTTTGTGGCTGATTTGGTGGAATCACACATTGTGTTAGATTTTGTCCATTCAATCTCTATAAAAAAAAGGAAAAAAGAGAAGTACAAACATTTATGAATTGTTAAATTAGTTTTCTTACAGTTGTCCGTCGAGTTTTCTGCTGCTCTGTTTCTGGTAAATTCTAAATTAAAGCACACACTGGTATAAGTCATAAATAACTAAATAGACTTACAAATCTTGTAATATATATCAGTTGTTTCATCATCTTTTCCATATTTTTTATCATGTTAGTTTCTTCATTTTGTTTGACGATAAAATCATTCATTTTTGGTTTCAACGATAATACTAAATTCGTGCCTGTTGATGTTTTATTCGTTTTTGTGTTGGTTTTCCGCTGCTCGTAGAGTTTTTGTCGTTGCCGCTGAATTCGATGGATGCTGTTGTCGCTTTGTAAAACACTCATGTTGTAAAATGTGTTTTAGTGGTCGAGTCACAAAATAATTATCTTCATTTTCTTCGTTTTCGAAATCTTCATTTGATCTCTTTCTTGCTGAATTATAATTTTGAGTTCGGCTGTACACATATACATCATCGTACAAATCATCATTGTACAGATCAGCATCGTAATTGTACAATGGTTGGGCATCTAAAGAAAAAGTTTGTGTCAAATTTAAAATTCTTGCTACAGTTGGGAGCCAATCATGTACAACGATGATAGCTGAGACAGAAGTGAGATAATACGAGAAAGTCCTTTAGAAGTAATAGAAAAAAGTGACAGTCACACTTATAGCTCATGAACCACAACAGCATAATTTTTGAAGATACCTTGTTGAGTGTCCGTCCTAACAAAGAAAGGCAGGCAGAATCTAGCTCAAAATAATAGCAGAATTCAACAAATAATAAGCAAAATTTAACAGCTCATCATATCTTATAATTACTAGAAGTAGATGGTACTGTGGCTTTGACCGCAGGGTTCAAGAGTGCTGGATGTGCTCGAGCACTCCCAAGTTTTGAAAATTTAGCAGAAAACCCCTTTTTTCCCAGCAGAATCTCACCAAAAAATCATTTGAGCACTCCCAAAAATTCCATACAATAGTATGAGCACTTCCAACCCAAAATTCATTCCGCCGCCCCTGGTTTGAGACGCTGTCTTAATAGAACAAACATTGAAATGTCCGAAAAATTAAAAAATTTTAAATTATTTTCCGACGATAATTTTGAAGTTTTA
>CAJNOQ010003790.1:0-19138 GCA_905250885.1 Didymodactylos carnosus
TATAAAAGTAAAGAAAATAAATAAAATTGAAAATAAAAATACTATGCATTTACCATCCAATGTTTTCAATGTATGTAGAGAAGAAAATTTAAATAAATTCCATGGAAGAATAACATTTGAAATATCTGAAATACTTTTTGTTTTATCAATCTGAGAAAATAAATAATAACCATTTAGAAGTCATAGATAATTAAATTGTTATTATAGAGAGTAATACCCGCTTGTTTTGTGGCAATGTTTCTGGACAAAAATGACTGACAAAACCAATATTAATCAATGATAATAGTAGTGAAACAGCAGCAGGTAATACAAAGAAACTAACGGGTGATAATGGCCAAAAGGTTGTCCCTAATTGACTGCATATGGCACCAAGTAATGGTCCAAAGATAAAACCCAATGAAAATGCCGCACCAATCCAGGCCTAGAAATATTAGACTTAGAAAAACATTTTTCAACAAATAAGGAATGATATCTGATAAATACAAGCTCAATAATTTATTTATTTTTCTACTCATATGAAGATTTAATTAGCTCGTTTAGTCTCATGTTTTTTACTAATCTTATGAAAGTTTTCGCATTTCTACAAATCATAAATTTGTCAAAGATGACATGTCAGAACCATTTGAATTAATGAGAAAATGTCAACAGAATTGAATATAAAATATGGGATAAAGCTGTCAACAAATGATCGTTAGTGAGTGTATGAAAAACTAGAGAGAAAATAAAAAACCTATCTAACCATTGCACGATTTCGTTCATTTTCTGTTGTTACATCCGATACAATTGCAAGTATAATGGCTACATTAGCTTTACATAATCCACCAATAAATCTTGCAATCATAAAAACAGTTAAATTGAATGATATACACCATATCGCATAGGATAATGATATGCCTAACTAAAGAAAATGATCAAAACAAAACAATCGTATATGTTGTTGATCAACTGTTTTCTTTGTACGTTCAATAAATAATCGAAAACAGTTGATTAGTATTATTACTGTGTAAAATTAGCGATCTACCATGGAGAAAATTAATACGGGTTTTCGACCATAACGATCAGAAGCTGAACCAGCCAATGTTGATGATAAAAATTGTAAAATTGAAAATAATGAACCAACAATACCTAGAAGATATGAAGCATATATATTAGAGAATCAAAATTATAAATTTAAATAAACTAATTGAAACAAATATAAGACTCTAAACATGTTTCCATAGCGTTTTTCTCTATTAATAATCTAAGAAAATAGCCTGATTTTTTTGTACTTCTGTACAATTTCTATCTATCAGTCAAAAATTTGACATTACATACCTCCGAATAAAACCGAGTTCCATTTAGGAGAATTTGGTACATCTGATAAATTTAAAAAATTCACAACTGACATAATCGTTGTATACAATACATCCTAATTTAAACAAGACAAAAAAAATAAATAACATTTTTCATTTAAAAAAATTATTAAAGTTTACTCGATTATCATTGCCATAATAAGTGAGAATACGTGGTAACAATGGAAGAATAATTGTAAATTCAAGAAAATCAATAAGTATCGATATAAAAACAATTCTAATTATTTTTGAACTCATACTTTTTCGTATGATGTGTTCGATGAAGAAATGTATAATCTAATGTAATGTATGAATTAATAATAATAAATACACTTTTCTTTCTTCTCTATTGCAACATCTGTATATAGTCGAGCCTTTTTTCAGTTTTGTATTACAGTAAATGTCAAAAACAGGGGGAATTATCAATATATTATTATCATCTTCATCATCATTATTCTTGTATGATTGTTGTACTAACTATCAGTGTGTGTGTGCGTAGTGAGAGTATAGTGCAACATAATAAGATACAACACAGAAGGATTAGAAAAGCAAATAGAATAAAAATACAGTCCTGTACAGAAACATCATGTATTATATATAGTAAACGTCAAGAAAAAAAAGAAAGGAGAAAAATCTGACATAGAAGAACAAGTTTCAAAGAGTAAAATAATGGTACATCTATTTTACCGATAATTCACATGGTAGGATGTGTCAACTAATAAAAAAATATGTTTTTCGATTCAGAGGATCGAGTTGTTTGATTATATACAAATGTTCGGCTAGTACAAATAATACATGAATGTTTTATTCATGTCTAACATATACAATACTCCAAATGAAATAGAATAAAGATACTTTACTAGTACTATATCCTCAGATATAAATCTTACAGTTACAGTTAAATTATGACGAAATAATAAAGCTTGACACAATGTATATAGACCTTTAAGAACACAAGCTATCAACTGAAGTATTCTGTGTTTAAGTGATTTGTCATTCTTTCCTCTATGAAACTATACAACTCTTTTCAGAGAATCCAGTATCTAGTATTTGAATGAACGATTATCTTGAAAATTATTGTACGTATTGTGAATTGTGTAAATTTAAAGATAGATTAGAATACGTGTCATTATAATTAAAACAGTATTAAGTCTGATTAAGACTTTTTTGCATAAAAAAAATGAAAAAATTGCATGACCTTATAGTTCTTCACAGAATAAACGATTTTTTTGTAAATGGTAATGGAATACTTATGGCTTTTTTAATAATGAAATTTCCATAATCTACGTTATAACTTGTCAAAGAAAGTAGTGCCGAAAGGTCAAAAGGTTAAAGATTGGAAGCAGTCTTCTGATTTCACAGTACTACAGCTACCAATTAGAGATAACTTACTGTTGTCCTTGCATAAGCCACAGTTGAGCACTGATACGTTTCGTGTTTTTCTTTTCATCTCACACTATATCTATCCACATACTATTGATCTGTAATCCACAGCACTGACTCTTTTAGTATTCAGACAGCCTTTGGTGACACTTCATCATGCCATTCTATATAAATAAGAAACGTTCATCTACAATTTACTTAACTCTGTACTGAACGATCTCCATTAGCCGAATCCATAAAAATCATAATAAGTTTTAAAACGTTAGCCAATAGGAGAACCCTCCACTGGGAGAATATGCTTCAGGTAAAGGTCCAGGTCAACGAAAACTGTCATTTAATTGTTCATTAACAGGCTGTTAAATATATGCCCAAAAATGGCTTGTTAATTGTGTAAAAATGAAATGAAAATTGGCATTTAACAGCCATTATAATGACTTTTTTCTGACTTTGAAATAACGGTGGAAATAATGCCATATTATAGTCAATGTCCGAAAAAATGGCATTTTAGGGACACCATTAAATGGCATTTTAGGGACACCATTAAATGGCATTTTAGGGACACCATTAAATGGCATTTTCGTCTGTTTATTAGATCGCATTAACTAATGCCAAATAAATGTGCCTGTTACATATCCGTTTTGAGACAGTTTTTTCTCCATTTCAAAATGGCCAAAAATGATCACAAATTGGCATTTAACAGCCAGTTTGTGGTCACCAAGTCATTCGCCGTTTTATTCTGCCGTCATGACTAGTATAAATGACTCTGATTTTATATAATATATATAATATATTATAATTTAGAGTTTTTCTCTTATATTATACGAGCCGTAGAAACTTGCCTCGAAGAAGTAGTCCTAGTTCTTGGGTCTGTGCCGGTGACAGTACCTCAGGTTTTAGAAGATGTTTTTCTGACATTATCTAAGGGTCTAAAAATTGATATTTAAATGGCAAAAAAATGTGATCAGCAGGGTTACTGGCAACAGTTAAATGCCTGTTATTTGACCATTTTCTGACATTTAAAAAAATGCGAAATAAATGCATTTAAACGTTCCCAGTTATAATGACAAAAAACGGCCTAAAAACTGGGTCCAATGTCATAAAAATTCCATTTAAATGCTTATTAATAGCGTATTAAATGCCATTTAATTGGCAAGAAATTACACCGTTTTCGACGTCCTGGGGGGTAATATAGTTTGAAGAAGGCTTTCAATGAGCATACAGATACTAGCTGCTTATTAGATTTCCTGCAGTTAGTATATTAAAAAGATTCGCGTCACATAGATCAAACCTCCTTGTGGTGCCTTAAAAGGGTGAAATATCATCTCCATGACTACATATTCGTGATATCCATGCTATGAATCTGTCTTTCATTTCATCCTTCCTTCATCTGTCCTACATAGTCATGAAGACAAATTCAGTTTGGTCCATGTCAAGTATACAACTCTAACAACTACGAGAGATACTCGTCTCAACTATATAGAAAGACACGCTGATGAGTAAAGTATCATATTTTCAAGAATAGTAGATACCCCGAGCAATGTAAATTTTTCCACAACGATTGTGTCGCCACTTGCATATTAAAAATTTTCATATTATCATTTTTAGCATTTAGCGTTAGTAACAAGACTCTTTTTACAAGTGACCTGTAAAAAGAACCTAGTAGAGCGCTGGTTGCCGTCTCGATTAATATTTGCACTGGTCACGTGATTAATCTATATACAAATACATTTTATTTGCACTGGTCACGTGATTAATCTATATACAAATACTCAGAAAATAATTAAAAATGCTTTTTCAACAGCAGAATCGCTTCAGTCATTCTCTAGCATTCTAGAATTTTCCTAAGTCGACAATGTGCTCACTTTAAGTTTTATAAATTAAGAGTGTCACTGCCACTGTCCACTTGGGTGTTGCTATTTTGTGGCGTGTAGGTGTCGGTGGTCTACTGTGGATGCATGGACATTTTTTTATGAATGACGACTGTATACTTTCAGTATAGAGAAAAAGCTTTATTTCAACAGTGTAGTTTCTCGTAAAGAATTGGGAAGAAAACAGCTAAAATAATTTCTATTCTATTCTTTATTTATAGAAATTAAAAACACATACAAAAAAAAAGCCTTACGAAAATAAATAAGTGAGATTAGTAATGGATTACTATTAACAAAAGTATTTAAAAAAACATAAACAATGGAATACGTTCGGTTTGAAAGATAGAATCTGTCACGTTTGTATCTTCCTTATACTAACATTTTCCATGTTTCATTTTAGTGAATGATTCCGATGTTCAATGTAGCATTGACGACGATTCATAAATGCCTATTATTACATTCATTTTTATTTCTATCTTTAGTGATAAAAAGGGCTTTATATCATGATTTAGACAGTTGATAGAGTACTCTAGCAGATGCCCAACAAAATTACAGAGAAAAGGGTTTTCTAAAACATTCAAATCTTAGAAAACTAAGCCTCACGATTTATTCATATTCCAGTTGCATAGAGCCACCATTTCTAAACAATGACATTTTTTCACTGAACAGCATTCAATTTACGAAAGGTTCGGAGTGAAGAACTAAGAAACAATAAAAAAATAAAGCTGCTCGGATAATTTTGGTACTCATTGTATATATTACACATACCTGCATTATTTCCGTTAATGATTTACATTCCATCCTTGTTCAATAAAGAATCAGCATGTTTTGTTCTTAATTCTCGACTACGACGACGCCGTTTTTTATGATGTCTGTTCTTCTATCGCTTTTGTTAGCCATTTCTATTAATATTATTCACAGAGTTTGGTGTACCGGTTGATATCGTTATTGTAACATCTGTAAGAATATCCTGAATAGTATTAAACGTATTGCTAATCATTAATCAAAGTGTCGAACTAATATTTCGAATTGTTTCCCGATCGTCGCGATCTGATAGCCAGTTTTGTCACAGTTCGTTGTGCTGAAATAAAAAAATGACATATTCCGTTGTCTATCTTCAGAAAAATCATTCATTAAATGAAAAAACGATTTACACAGAAGTTTAGTTAGTAATAAAAAACGAAAGAACCAGAAACATATTTAGTCAAAATAATATGAATGATATAAAATTTTTATTTTTTCAGTTTTTAGATACCTTACAAAGAGAATAGAGGACATTCTAAAATTGTCCAGAGTATTAAAAAAATGTTGTCATTCTACTTTATTCAGATCAACATAAATGTACAATATTTTAACGAAAAAGTATGAATTATTGATTTTACGTCAGTTGTATGTTTATTCATATTCTATCGGTAATTTTTCTCTAAAAATTTATCCACCTTATCCTTCCCTTTTTTCGTTGTTTTGATGGCGAGATTATTTTGAAACCATCACTAAACTTTGAAATATGACAAGAACTTTTATAATGTGATCGCTTATAGCTGTTGATGATGTCGAAATATTCTTAATACATAATCAGTTATTAACTGTGAAAACTGTTAGTGCCACTAAAATCAATAAACGGTTCTCTCAACTCATTGTCAAACTGTTCTCGTTGTTTTCTAAACAAAAATCGTCATGCTCTAAAAGTTTGTTTCAACGTTAAGTTCAACCACAGACAAAAAAGTCCGCTTCGTAATTTGAATACCCCCAAATTTCAAAAGTATTCTTTTTCCCAGACTTTTCTAAAAACTAATATTAGATATTGTCATGACTCTATTGAATAGCTATTAATTGTAACGAATAGTCGAGACTTTTGGTAACAGTGTGTTGCATCACTGTTATTCATTTGATTTGATTCTCTTAAATCAAATTTGCATATCAATGATGTGTTCGAAGGTTTCACTTAAATTCAAAACATTTTATAATCACATTATATTTGAATAATATCAGATCTTAGTTTTTAGACTCGGTTTTACATGCTGAATGAGAAAAAAAAACAGTTTTGAGAAATAAAACGAACAAAAAATGTGAGAATTTTGAATTACGGGCACCTTACTTGCATTGTTCCGTCATTTTTACTCGGTTTTTTCGATGCATTGGCATATTCTTCGATCTAATATAACGTGATTAACTTAGACATTGTTCAGCTACTGATAGTACAACAGTCTAAAGTGATACTAAAAACAACATGTATAAATCAAACAAAAACATTGAGTAAATTGTTTGTGTTTGATTGTTGTTGAACATAGTTCAAGATTAATAATTTTGTTTATTATTCTAGAAAATCTATTTTGTCTTCAGTTGAAGAGGTGAAACTCATTCTCATATCAATAAAAACCAACAACAACAACAACAACAACAAGTCATAGAAATTATAAACAGAGCAAAATTGTATGCATGAAAAGTATCGGTCTGTACAACAAATAAAAGAAAAGAAACCATTCGAGAAAAACAACAACACAGAAATTATGAGCATAAAAAATTGGTCTTGCGACCAGAAAGCTCACAAGTTTAGAAACAAACAGCAAGACCAGTGAAATGTTCTCCAATGTTAACCAAGCGTGCATGTGCAGTAAACAAAACGAAGCTCACTTAACAAATGAACAATTTCACGAACCAGCATGAATGACTATTATTAAATATATATTTTTTTTTCTTCAAAAAAAAAAAAAGATATGCGCAAAATTTTTCACACCGGGAAGAAAAAGAAGAATATCCGACATGAAAAAAGGAAAACAAAATTCATTTACTATTTCATCTCAAATTGATGAAAACATGTAAGATGAAAATATGATAATAACGATGTATACAAAACAATTACGTGCAAAACATTTATAATCATTTGGTATGAAAACGGGTGTTAAAACATTCGTTATAATGTGTAATTCATGTGCTATACAGATAAATATAAATGTTGTTAAAATTAAATTGAGTGTTGGCATACGCGGTATAATTGTCAATGCACCATGACCATTAGCTACTAACCATATATGATATTGAGCAACAAAAAGTTCTAATGATATACGACCAAACCATGAGAAAAATGGTGAGTAATGTTTTCTTAAAAAAACTGGTACATTTCGTAATATGATATAGGAAAAGATCTACAAGGAGAAAAAAATTAATTAATATCATATAGAATTTAGCTTATGCACATGTTATCTAAAGAGCTTACCGGTAATACAATTATATAAGGATGTATTTCATCACAAACTGCTTTGTTTGAACATAGAAATAGAACAACAATGTAGACAACTAAACCAATTAAACCTATTGTACACAATAATGTTACATAATGATTTGTTCGATATTGTTGATATTGTTTTTTCTTCATTAAAATGAAACCACCAAATGTTTTATACATATCAAAATTTTGAATTATAATCAAAAGATAAGCAAAACACATTCCATACAATATTGTATAACGATCTAGATTCCATCGATGATACCAGTCATTAATTGTTCCATTTCGATCATAATAAATGTTGTTACTTGTACTATTATGAAAATAAGTATGCGTTATATCGTCTAATGTTATTCCGGATAGAGTAACGGGACCCACAATACCACATCCTGAATTGGCTAGATAATCTAATAATGATTTTTCACCATCGTTCAATTTTTCATTTACATCATGTGTTAACAATGTTTTTAATTGATTTAAACCATTATGGGTTAAATCAGATTTATGTAATTGTTGAGCATAGGCAGCTAATGACGATGTTATTGTTGATGTTGTAAATAGATTATTCCATAATTTAAAGGCAAAGATTTTTTCAAATAAAAATTCAGATAATGATAACGTGGTCAATAACGTGCCTAATTAGAATAAAAACAAAAACAGATAAGAATATTTCTTACAAATTGATTAGAGACAAAAAAAAAATCAATGCTTTTCGGTTGCTAACATACCTAGTAAGATAAATTTAAAAAATAAATACACTAGATGCATTGGTTTATCTTTAATTGTGGACATATTTATTCTTGGTGGTAAAATAGCCATTGCAAAATAAACTACAGCAAAGTAAAATGATATTAATGGTGGATAATAGTATGATTGGTAATTTCGATTCATTATTAAACATAGACTAATTGTTAAAAAATTATATCTAAATAACATTTGTAAAAAGTTTAAACAATTATAATTTCCTGTTTTCCAATAATAAACAAAATGACTATAACCAGCCAAAAATAAATAGGAACTAATTAATAATTGTACAAACATTGCCAAGACAATAGATTTTCCTGATGCATCTGTCATTTGATAAGCTAATATAACAATTTGCATCCAACCTTTCCATTCATCAATTTGTTCACTATTTAGAATATAATTGAATAAATCATCGGTGTTTGATGAAGATTGTTGTGATATCAATAATTTTGTTGTCATTGTATCATCATCACTTCCCATCTCAATATCATTCGTTGTATCATTATCATGATTTGTTGTCGGTTCTGTGGAGAATGATACTGGTGGACTACCACTTGTAGGAGTATGTGAAGGTGATGCACTTGACGAAGATAATGGTGATGATAATGGTGATAATTGTTGTAGTTTATCATGAAAGAAAATACCCAATACACCAATATATGTTAATGGTAGAAAAAATGCGACACGTGTAAAATGAAGATTTTCTTTCATCCAAAAATCGGTACGATCTATAATAGAACATTGAATGAAAGTATTTTAAAAATGTCAAAAGTTGAAAAAATTACTTGACAGATTATCTCAGAAAGCATAAATGCGTTCGATGGGAGGCACAGTGACATTTTTCTAATAGTAACCGGACATCAGAATTTTTTGCTCGTAAAGCCTTACGTCAAGAACAATTATCATTGCTTAGTCATCTCTGATGCTTTTCAAGAAAAAAAAATCAAGGTTTTCAAAAAAACAGTCACTTTTTTCGAAAAAACGAGTCTCGCTGGTTCATTGGGAGAAAATTTCGAGTAAACTGGACGTGCCGATTCCGAACATGACGTTATTTTTTCTTAAAAGTGTTCTGGGACTGAGAAAAACAGATTTTATCAAAAAAAACAGGATTTTTCCTAGAAAACGTTCTCCTGTATGGTTCAGAAACGCTTATATTATCTGTATATATGTAGCGTAAGTAGAAGAATAGTGTGGTAAAGTATGAACGACTTTGAAGACTGGCAGAATTTGGCGTACTCCTTGCACTCATGACACCGCTACGGAAAGATACTTAGCTTAGAAAAAAAAATTTTCTTCGACATTTTAAGTCCAAATAGTGAAATTTCTTCGCTGCTCTGTAGCAAAGAAAGTGTCAATGTATTCTATATTATTCTTGTATTAAAAATTCTTAAAACAATACATAGAGTCCATATATCCATATATATTTACTCTCTAAAAAGTCTAGAAAAAGCCTACGTTCAATTTTTAGCCAAATGTCCGTCTGTATGCCCACTACGAGGGAGGGACCCAAAACACATTTATACAGATCGATCTGAAAAATAGAAATATATCATAAATTTCGTACCTGATAAATAAAAATAGAGCAATATAAATGAATATTTGGTGATTGTACGTAAGACATAAGGGTCGGTTAAAGGAAAATGAAATAGAGAATTTTTCTTCTTATAAAAACGCGATGGATAGAGAGATGAAGAGGAAGACGATGAATTGGATGTTGATTGTTGCGTTGCAATTGACGTGGTTAACAATAAAGGTGGTAATAAATGTTGTTGTGATTTTTTGCGTAAAGTTCTTAGAAATTTTGGTATAAAAAAGCGATAACGACTGATTGTAGTTGGTAAGATCGGTGCACTATGAGGCACAGATGTGACACCATAGTTCTGAGATCGTTGTTGACTAAAAGTAGAAGAAAAATCATCGCTAAAGACTCGTATAAGACATATTATACTGAAGAATTTTTTGTGTTACTAGATCAGACAAATGCTAACTTTCTTCTCAATACTTTTATTACTTTCCATTTTAGAAAACTTAATCTAGCACTAAATCTAAACCTTGAAATAACTTACCTAAATACGTTTCCATTCATTGTTGAAGATACTTGATGATTGTCCATTTCAGAATAACGACCATTTAATAAACATGGTCCATCATTGTTCAGTATATGACCATTACTCATTTTAAGAGATGTTTGTTCTTGATTATCAATAACGACCGTTGTTGATGCTGTTGATGCTGCTGTTGTTGGCGATAACAAATTCTTTTTTCGTCTGAATAAAAATGTTGCACGTATTCTGTAAACAATATAGATGATAAATAATGTAATCAATAATCCTAACAATAAACTCATTAAAAATTGTAAACGTGTCAATGGTGGCACTTGAGCACAACAAGTTCCATCATCTGGTAATAATCGTTGATTACACAATAAATTTAATAATATCTGAACGCATGTGTGACGAGAAAATGATGTTAATTTATAAAATTCATAGATATGTCCAGAATTTATCATTGCCGTTGTTAATACCGTACGATTATTTTTCAACTTCAGATAGGAATAAAATGTAATTTCATCATTTGTAAAAAGATCATCACCATTCTGTTCGATATTGACCGCTGTACTTTCTGCAGGCGTTAATGTTGAAGTTGTTTCATCATTTTGTCGTGGATTTTCGTCCGTATCATCATCATAGATAAAATTTTGTGGATAAGACGAGGATGAAAATGTTGTTTGTTGTAGTAGAGTTGATGAATGCCAATAGAATATATTTGTTTTATGAAATATATCTTTAGTAATATGATTAATATTATCTAAGTAAGAATTTATTTTATGAATGAATTCATAGAGATACGGATTTTGTTTATCATCGTTAACAACAAATAAATCTTCGTTTATATTCAAATGAGGTTGTCCTAGAAGAAACAAGATCTTATAATAAAAACCTGAATACAAACTACGTCACAATTTATAGTTATTGATAAAGTTAGCATTTGGATAATGATGAGACAAAATACCTTAAGTCCATCATTTCTAATGACATCGTGGCTTGGTGAACATGTTGTTCGGCACATACGTCAAAGATGTAGTGTTCAAATCTCGGCATCGTCAAGTCATGTAATAATAATGGACAAGTGACTTATGTCTTAGCGTCTTGAATCATCCGTTTGATAACGAACTTACATACGATGGGACGTAAAATACAGTTTCTCCAGTAAGTCTCCGTGACTTGTCGGAAAGCTAGTACGTGGTTAGCGAGTGTGTATGGAAAACTCAATTAATTGATCGAAAGAATTCTGTGTCAGACTAGTCTTCTGTCCAGACCTGTAGTTGATGAGTAGTAACGAGATGAGTGACCATATTAGACGCTTGCCAACTGCAGAGAAAATACCAGACTCTCGAAACTGACATCTGTGCTCATACTGCACTGATAACATTAGCCGCAAGTCAAAGTATACTTCCTTTTTTCTCTCTTTATTTTCTAAAACGAATACTCACCCAACCATATAATTGTCATAGCCGAACTGAGATTATTTAATAAAAATGTTTTTATTTGCGTTAAATGTTTTTCATATGTTTCAATAGCTTGTTTACTACCATTCATTATTAATCCCATATATAATCCCAGACTAATGACAAGTATATGCGGTCTGTTGGTTTTTGTTGTTGTATTCCATGACGATAATAAATTGTAAAAACTTTCATTAAAATCATTCATTGTATAATATTGAATATTAAAATTTTCATTTGTATATGTCGAATTTCGATCATGTTTCATTGCATACATATTTTTATTTATATTAAATGAATATTTATAATAGTCATTTATAGATGGAATACCTTTTTGTTGGTGTAACGATGATGGAGAAGAACTTAAACTTGAAGATGAACGTTTGATATTTGGACGATATTTAATTGTATTTAAAAATGTACGATAAATCATATACAAACGTTCATCACCAACAAACGTATAACGAAATTCATTTGATAATAATGAGGCAGATAATGGAGATTGTGATTGTAAATATTTTTTTTGTTGTTCTTGTTTTCGTGTACGTAACCATTCAACAGGATCTATAATAATAAACACGATTGATGACAGAACTAGAAAATATTTTTATTTACTTACCTAAACGATTATTAAATGATTTTTTTGTAGATATTATTGTTGAATCAATTGTCGATGAAGATGATGATATTAATCTTCTACATTGATTAAAATCTAGTGAATCATACCAGTGCATCATACAACCAGTTGGTTGCCAAACATGATAACGTTCAATACGTCCTTCGTATAGTAATCGATGACATGATGTTACGCCGTTAATATAACGTAAAAATCCGTGATAAAATAAGAAACAAAAAAAAAATAATAATGCAATTAATTTTGCATTATGAATATTAAAACGATTTAGAATATTTGATGATTCGGTTATCATCGACGATGATGTAGAAATTGATGGAGCAGTTGAGCTAGATGATGATAAATAACACGATGTTTTTGGTTTTTTTGGAGTAAAAAGGGTATCTAAAATATAAAGAAAATCCAAAAAATGATGAAAATTCTTGTGTCAAAACGTTTTTCCTTTTTGCTAACTTATTTTTACTTAAAGGAGTAAATTAATTGATTAGAAAAAATATATATTTGGAATACATACTCTGTGATGATGATGTTCCTAAACGTCTAAGATTTTCTTGTGAAGATGAATGATGACACTTATTTAAGTTCGAATTTGAGTAAGATGATGTAATATCTGATGCATAAGATGCCGTGTGACGATGATGAGATTGATATAGACTTTTTGATTGTTGTTGTTGTTGTTGTTGTTGTTCATTATTATCATTAGCTTGCTGTTGTTTCGATCGAAATAATTGTGCTGATAGTGAACTATTTGTTGTTTCTTTTGCATCTAATCGTTGTATAGGTGTTATATCGTATGAATGTGCACGTGTATGATGTGATGCTATATTCGAAAATGTTTTCTTCTTTTGTTTGGGTAAAACTGATTCATTTGTGGTAATATTTCCACTATCCAAAGAGGAATCAATGAATTCTTGTGAATTATCATCTCTTACAGAGAATTTTGATAAATTATAAACCGAAAATTTTTCATTGGAATTCATTCTCCATCTAAAACGAAAAAAAAGCAGTAAATGAATGTTTTTCAATAGCGTATTGAATATTTATCCGCTTATCTGTTCCAACATGACATTAACATTTTCTTAGTCTGTTCGATTTCATTGAGATGCAAAAAAAAATAAATACATTATGACTGTTAATGGTATCATTAAACATAGAATCCTATTGTTCATTACGACTAGTTAAAAGAAACTTTTTTTTTTCCAATTTATTCGAACAAATATTATTTGCATTCTTTCATAGAACAGTTGACTTACTTTTACTTTTTAATGTATCAAATACAACGTGTTTCTAATTTATTTGAACAACAAATTAACTATTTTTTTTTTAAAATTTTTATATGTAATATTACATATTTGCATCTATAGATGTATTATGATTTTTCTTCTTTCTTTTTTTTTTTTAAACAGAAATAACTAGTGTCTTTTTTCTTTTATTTTTTTCAATTAAATTTCATCATTATTGAATTCCATTTACATAAAAAAAGACGAAAAGAAAATAATACACGAAATATATAGGAGAGAGCGGCAACACATGCGAGAAAATATTTTTACAATGATCATTAAATATTAGATACATATAGACAACGATTATTACCATCATATTGTCTTTGAGATGTATGTTTTTTTGACATAATATCCCAATTGACATTATACTATATAGAATCATTAGTCAATTTTTATTATAAATACAAAAAAAGAGATGAAAAAAAAATTTGTCTAGTTCTATAAATGGTTGTTATTCCTCTGTGTCCTAGGATAAATTGATAAAGACATGAAGTCCTTAGTTTGTTTTTTGAATATAACTGTAAATAGTAAGAGACCATAAATAGATGTGAGATTCTCCATGTTAATAACCCCTCACTCTTTTGTCTAATTAATCAAATAAACAAATGAGTAGATTAATGTCGCATGTTTGAATATTAAACTTCTTATCAAACAATGTACTCACTATTTTTTTGTTTTGTTTTAATTAAATAGAAATTGAAAATATCAAAGTAGAGGCGAATAGAAAAACTCATAGAAGAGACATTGAAAAAAATCAATTTAAATTTCTTTCTACTAAAAAAAAATGTTTAAAGTCATTTGTCGAATAGTTGATTCATTGAACCTAAATAATTTTTTCGTTCATAAAAATTCTAGTCAAATATTCAGTAAATGTTTACTGTTCGATTCTGCTCATATCAAATAATTTTTAGCTATGTTCTTAGTTAGTTTTAACGTAACAAGAAAAACAAGTGATTCATTTAAGAGCGAACAATGAGATTTCAAATGATGATGTGAGTATAAGCATCATTTTAAACTTTACTCTCATCATTTGCTCTATTACATGAAAAATCTTAGTTTATCATCTCATAATTAACTGAAAATATTGACTAAATATTTGAGCAAAATTTTAACAAACAAAAAAATTATCTACTATTCACATTCAACGTGATAACATTTTTAATTTCATTTTCGTTCAATAATCATCTATCACTTAGGTGTTGTACATGCCTTTAGAACTGTTATATTTCGACGATTTTATTACATTGTAAAACGAAAAAAACAAATTTGTCAGAAAATTTTAAATGATTCTTTGCTTAAAAGATTTTTTTGACTATTTTTAATTTTCTTTATCCAATGAAAGCTCTAAGATGCCTTATTAGTATACAAATAAAATTTATTTCATATTTATCATGACCTTGTATATTTTCTTATACTGTATATAGAAACCGTAAGTTGTAAGCGGAAGAAAGAATTTTTATATTCTTGAAATATAAAGAAAAGTAACTTTTATTTTTGTTCTAAGAATTCTATGCACTTTTCTTCATACACACACACACAATAGAAAAATAAAAACTAAAAATTTGATAATAAAACTAGATGACAACTGCCCTTCGGAAAGATTAGAAAGCCGATCAAGTAAAATGTTTCTTAAAAACACTTCAAATACCGTTTGATCCCCTTACATAAGAAGTACGGCTCAATTATTAGTTTCTCTACTTTATATATATATTTATACAAAAACTAGAGAAACTAGAGAGAGAAAAAAAGAAAACTAAATGGATATTCAATGTATACAGGAGTATAGACTAATAAGGAGCATTAGTGAGTCACTGCACACTGTTCATCAGCGTTGTCGATTAGAGGGTGGTAGGGGGTGGCATATCACACCCTCGTTTGGATATAGTTACTCAAAAAATTTTGACTTACTCAAATTTTTTAAGAAATATAAGTAGAGAAACTGCCTTTTCTGATCTGCCTGAGTAAGAGATTTTTTCCATGCGTTACTCAATGAAAAAGTTTAGTTACTCAGCAGACTCGCCATCTCCCAACAAAACTACTATCGAAAGCACTGCTGTTCATACTGAACATACTGCATATATATATCGCATATTAAAAACGACCAAGTTCTTGAAAATATGCTCGGGCTTTGGAGCTCATATAGTACGCTAATTCAAAGGTATATCGAAAAACTAATTTCAGATGTGTCATTTACAGCTCTTAGCCTTTCTATTGATCTTTGTCTAAAATTTCTATGATTAGGAATAGTGGAGAACGCGTGGTTGACACAAGAAACAAAAGCGTATGAAATGAAGAAGAATTTTTGTGGTGAAATAGAATAAATCTCCTCGAGTTTCACTCGACCGACTTAAAAAACTCACATAATAATGTAAATCTCTCACCTCTTTCATGCATTAACTTTGCATTAAATTTCTTCTCTTTTTCTAATAATAATTAAGAAAATCCGATATTTATTTGTATCTCTTTAAGTCAAATAAAAATAGATCAACGAATTTTATCGAGTACACTATCTTCTACTTTCAAATCATTCCGACTCATCATCTTACTATACTTCTATTATTTGAACAAAATGAGAAAATTAGTGAGTTTATCATGGCAAAAACAAATACTATGTAATATTTTTTAGCCCAATTCTTACTCACTACAAGAAAACAGATGACAATCAAAATGTACAAAAAAAAATTTGACGAACGATCTATATTTTAATTTCTTTTAAAGATGAAAATAAAACGATACATTTTTTTTGTTTTGCTCTTTCATCAATTGTCACCATTCATAGTATAGTTTTAGAAGACGAAAATGACACCAGCGAAATTAATTCAGAAAATTCGAATTACATCGACTATATATATATATATATATTGAATTACACATGTGTAAATATGTATATATATATATAAATATATATGTAAATATTGAATTACACACGTGTAAAAAATAATGACTATGACAGTAAAACAAGCACCTGGTGCCTAACGGAAGAACCAATTTATCAATAGAACAGAAAAGAGAACCTAGAATAGTTGCTTTCTATTTCATTTTCACTTTTTACGGATATCAAAATAGAACTATTTACGTCGGTAATGTACTCTTTTCCAACGGTCTGTATTATTCGTCTTAAAAATTTGATCATTATTTCATTACTTTTTACTCTTTCACTGATTAAATATAGATATTATTATGTGTGTATACATAAGATAGTTCTTATTCTGTAAAATATTAAATTTAAATGATCACTTGTATAATTATAACACATGTGCAATAAAAACGAAAATAATCAAGTCATTTACTTTTTATTATAAAAAAAGCATAACTTTTTTTGTTTCTCTTTATAATGTCTTTATCTACAACTACTACTACGACTACAACTACGAATATTATACATGCAACTATTTAAACAAATAAAAAAAAATTTGTCAAGTAAATCTCTTCGTGTAATATATTTATGAAACAATGCCCAAGGTGATATGAAAAAATGTTTTTTTTTACAAGTATCGTTTACATAAACGAAAAAGATAAAACATATATTTCGTAGTTGCTCAGTTTTTGATAGTATACAACATAAATAAATTTTACTTGAATATTTTTAAAAAAAAATTTTCTTTATATAACAAAAATTATGAAAACTACTATAAGATGATACACGATTCTTTCAATGATCCTATCGAACATAACTCTGTAATAGGGATGCCTGCTAAATAATAAAAAAGAATGCAAGGGGAAGGGGAACTTTTTTCATACACAGGGAGACAAGACAAAACATATTATTTGTCGTACAATGTCATTGAGAAAATTGAAATGTAATAAAAAAATATCTATCTTTCAATTGATGTTTTTCTTTAGAAAAATTGTGTTCAAATGATGATATCAGTTTCATTTATCAAATAAAAAAGTCACTGTTTTTGCATTTTGTTGTTTCCTTTTTGAAACGAAAGATCCTAGAACGCAAAAAATAGTATTTTTTTTTTTTTTCAATGAAAAAGAAACTCTGAGTGTAAAATTCTAAAGTGTTATTAAAGATAAAATTATCATCTTAGTTTAAAATGTTCCAATCAAATTCAAATGTAAACGAACTGAAGGTTAACAATGAATTTGTCGTCTGTTATACAAGCTAAATGAAGATATTTTTGCGTGCTTATTGAAAAGAGATTTAAAAAATCCCTAATAGATACGCATCAGTTATAGATCCGTTATTTTTTCACTATTTTTGAAACATTCAGGAAAATTGTTATAATGTAGTTATTAGGACTTGCCCTGCTATTTGAAATGTCTCATTTTGTAGAAAAATGTTTGATCTATGTATTTGTACCAAACAAAAGAAAACGAAGGATAAAAAAAAAAAGAAATTTTATTAACGAATTGCTGAGGAGACACAAATAATTATATAACTGTTTGTCACCTTAAAGTATTAACAAATACCGTAGGCATTATTCTCTTAACTATAGAAATAACACAGTGATCGAATAATTTCCTATAATATAAAAAATCTAATATACTATCAATTTAAATAAACTACAATATTTGAAATCTATTAGATGTCAATAAAATCGTGAAAAACAAAAAATGATTTCTTAATTAGTCATTGAATATAAATACTTGACATTCAACACAAAACATAAACTGAGAAACAATATATATTATAATAAAAAATCATTCAACCGAATTTTATTTGTCTAGAAGAAAAGAAAACAAATAGGTAATTTCCTCTAGTTTATATCGTATTTTCATTTATTTTACCTTTTAATTGCAGGGCTATTTGTTAATTCAATTAATAATTTTCTTAGAGAATGTGATACATTTATGTTTATTGGAATGTAAAAATAATAATGATTATCCAATTGAACATATACTTGAAAACATTTATAGTATATGTGTGATGATTATCAATGTAGATTTGTATTCATACTAATCAAATCTTGCCGTTCTAGTCCATACGATATATATATATATATATATGTATAGAGTTCATCAAATTTGTTCGATAATACTGTAACATTCATGCTATTTTAAAAATATCTAAACCACATGATACAAAGTCAGTAGACAACAGTATTCCTCAAGATATATTAACAACTTCATTGCATTCATTCATACGTTCCTAAACATCTGAAACAATACATACACATGAATAAGACAACATAAAAACTACGAAAAAATCATC
>CAJNOQ010003791.1:0-19136 GCA_905250885.1 Didymodactylos carnosus
TCCTCTTGTTTTTATTACTACGAACCGATTTCGAAAAACTTTTTTTATTTTGTTTCTTACACCGTGTCTCACTACCACAGAAAATTTCACAATGATATGACGTCAGGTCACTGAGCTACGTGGGTCAAAAGTCACCCACTCACAAGTGCAGTCAGTAGGGAGTTGTCATCATCCCGAAACAAACAGTTGTACCATCTATATCATTCCAACAATCACTCTTCAGCACTACACTGCGACCGACATTTGATCAGTTGATTCAGCACGCAAGAAGGATGACGAGTAATACAAGTTTTCTAATAGTCGCAATAACCGGTTATTTAAATGCAGTGGAAGAAAAAACCTACTGTTATAAAAACAACTGAGACAGTCAATAGAATGGTGTATAAATAAAAATAAAAATATTATTAAATTTTTATACGTGTATAAAAAGGAATGCGTAGCTATAATAGAAAAACACAAGAGTCAACCGAAAAGTTTACTGTGATGTAAAGTTTATTTATATGCTGCGCTGAAACATTTCATATGGTTGACACTGGATGAAAAACGTATTGCACGTGAGAAGAAATAAAATGAATAAATATCATAAATGAATCGCGACGAACAAATACATTTTTTAGGCCATTAGAACCGAACTTCTAAGAATACAGTGATAACAAAACTTTGGACATGTGATGATGTTAAATAACGATCTTCTGCAGGAAAAGACAAATAAATAAAAAGAGTAAAGTATTTTTATTTTCTGATCTAAAATGCTTCTCCTGTTTTCCATGAGAAAAATATCGGTCATTTTATCTGATATGTGTGGTTTAAAATTTTTCGTTTGATTATACTGTAAAAAGAAACACCACCTTTTGCAGATAAATAATAAAATATAAATAATTCATTTAGTGTATTAATAGAGCAATCAAAAGACACGGGAAAAGCAACAATAATAGAACAATTGAATGAATGGCGTATTTCAATGATTGACGATGTTGAAAAGCTCTATTTAGAGAAGTTACAATATGTAGAACAACATAACGAGTCAATCGGTAACAGATTAGACCAGTTTAAGGAGAACTTAGAAGAGCGTCTACGTCAAATACATGCACTACTAAAACAAATCTTATTAAAACAAACTACAGACAAGAATACAACAATACAGTACAAACTTTCATTACTTCCAATTACCATATTCATATGCGTAATGCACGTTTTTTTAAATTAAACTGCCTCTTCTTCCGTTTGCTGAACATCTATCTATAGAAGAAAAATTTGTTCATATGTAGGCCATAAAAACAGAAATTAGAGAATTAGCAAATAAGGAGATATCACTTTTCGCATATGCGTATCTTTCTGTTCTCTTTCTTTTCAATCGACGCGTTGAGACGAAAGAATCTCCGGACATGGGATATCTTATATGGAAAGAGATATTTCCTTATTTCTCTATCATCCTAGTTTTCTATCATCTCTTTCCTTGGTCACTCCCGCAAAGAGACTAGACGTTTTCGAGCACAAACTAGCTGTGACAATAAATATTTGAAAAGTTTGAAACATATCCTGCTTTTATTCAACGGTACGCACAATAATATTGCTTTTTATTCAGTTGTCTAATTAGATTAATCCTGAAGCATAGATAGTGTTAATTCGATCTAAACTTTCTGGGAATCTTGGTTTTCAAAAAAGTTTTAAATATCTTTAGATCAAATAATCAGGAGTTTCAGATATCGCTGAGATCCATAAGAACTGCCAGTAAACTACTCAATAACAACAGTGGACTGACTTAAGAACAGATCTAACATTTTTTGCCTTTAATAGTTGAAGAAGAAGTTACCATGAGTTTTACTTGAAACTCATCAGTAAAAGTTGCCTTATATTGGAATTTGTGTGCTGAAAAACGCGTTGTATTGCTGATTTTTCAGTATAATTTGCGCGATCCTTACATATCAAAAGTGACTTGATGTAACGTAACCCTCGCGCGTTTAACACAGTAGCAAAACTTCTGATATATTCTGTTTTTAAACGCATAAATCTATGAGAACACTCCAACCAACGTACCATTACACAGTTCTAACAACATTGTGTAATCGTGTGTAACACAAACGCGTTTTGACGCAAGAAAATATTCCATTTTGTACAAACACGCAGGAAAGCAGATGCGCCAGTCAAAGTCTTCTAGCCTTGAACAATGAACAAGATTTCAGAAATCGATCAAATGCTGAAATAGTCAACGAGAATAAGAATAGATTTATTGCATTATATGAATATGATCCAAAAATGAAAGGGATTAAAAGATTATATATGTTGATGATCATGCTGATAACTAGTATCTATCTTGAGCTATTGAAGTGCTTCCAAGTTCTGGTATTTAGATCCTCTGTCGCTGGACATTAACGATTTATATTTTCATTACCATCTAAATATGAGAAAAGCTTTCTTGTGTCTTATTTTCACGTGAGAGGCAAACAGAGTATTACAAACAAACGTACGAACAGAAAAAATATAAATAACACTATGTACAAACAAAGGATGTGGAAAAGTTGCACTAAAAAAAATGAAAGAAAATTAATAAGAGAACACAAAATAGAATAACCATTGTTTTCACAAAAAAAAAGATCGACAATATTTCTAAAAGTAGAACAAGACATACGCTGAGAGAAAATATGATATATGACACGAAAATTAAAATTGCAAATAAAAAAGTAAAAAAGAAATAAACTATTTGAATAATTTCCGATTACTGCTATTGTATAGAGAAAGTTTTGGTGTGAATAATGATTGAGAATAAGGATCATTAGACTCATCAAAATGATGAAAACTAAAATAGAAATAGAAATAATTTGAACAATTTTCATTTAATGTTTTACTTTTGATGAGTAAAGAATCAATGTTTTCTACAGAAACATTAGCATGACCTAGTGCTAATCATTTGTTGCTAATCATTAGTGTTAATTATTCATCTGGCGTAAGAATTTGCTTCCATTTACGCTTTATCAAAGGAAATAGATATTGATACATCATGGTGAAACATGAACACTGAATTGTTGTATTAGTCTAAGATCCCCTTCCTGACAGAAACCTATTTCGATATCCACAAGTCGGATCTTGTTCGTATTTCCCAAAATGTACGTAGATGCCGTGGACCTCGGATTGGTTTAAAAATGAAACGAACACATGCGGCTAGAGGTTGACAGAGCTCAATTTTTATATTTGCGTTATTGGTTCTCGAGAGTCGTTGGAAGCTGAAAAGCTCCTAAATCCTTCGTTTTACTGACAACTACAGCAAACGTCTAAACTCGGGGTTTGTTATCCTATCTTCGCATGTACTAGCTTCATTCTGAAAACAACCGGAGCTCTCCAGCATCTACTAGGACGGAGATTTTGGGAAATATGAACAACCCTAACGGAAAAAAACAATTTTGAAATATGGTGGCACTTACACGTGGTACAGATTTTAAGGCTCTTAGTAAAACTGTCATAACTTTTGGTCAACGCATCGCGAGAGATGTCAAGTTTTAACCAGAAATGTTTGCTCTACAAACTAGTAGCATTGAAACCCGTCTTGGGCTATCAAACCATGCGCTTATCTCAATATCAACTTTTTCCGAAAAAATCTATATTTCGATAGAATAGAGCCTTAAACCTTATTATCGTAATTATTTGTCGAACGATAAAACTGATACACATTTAATTTTTTGCTTAACGCAATTTTAAAGCAAAATCACCTCTTGTGGCTATTTTGACGATTCCAAGTAACCTAGTAGGTCTCTAAACACATAATATCGAAAACAAATTTGTATCTTACCATCCATTTGTAACTAAGTCACGATTTCTTGCTATATATTCCGTAGAATTTTTCTAAAAAGGTAACAACAACCTATCAGTGTAATTCAAGACAAAAATATGCATGAACGACTGACTAACATCAAATAGAAAATAAGAAATAACGCAGAAATTCAGATAGTCAATTATTATAGGATAGAGTTTATATGTATGATGCATAGTTAATCACTTTATGTAGACGTAGTTTGTGCAACATGATACGTATCATCTTCACATTCCAAAAGCCATTGAATCATTTATTTTCCTCAATTCGATTCATTTCTAAGCTATTTCATATTAAGTTTGAGTTATTATCTGTATGAAGAGTAAGTATTTATGCACACACTCGCTTTTTGCCTTCATGCAGTTGTACTTGTTGATTATTAGAATTGGGCGGTGTGTGTGATCTTGTTCGTGATGCTACTGATGATCTACTTTCATCTATTTCTATTCCACCATCTTGGTTTTGTTCTTTTTCACTATTATCTTTGGTTTGATCTTCTTCACTTTCTGACTCATCATCTGAATTATAATCTAGAGTACTTTCGTCGTCTGAGCTAAACGGTAGATTATAATTGTCGAACAAATAACATTAATAATCAACATACTCTAGACTGTAATTCAGTTTAGCAGCTTGTTGAAGATGGCCGTGACCATTCATTTTTGAACGCTAAAATAACACAATAAATAGTTGAATTATATTTAAAATATTGATTGTCTAGTTTTTACTGTGATATCCTTTGTTAGCTGAGATTGAAAATACATAAATATATCCCAAAACTGAGCTATTATTATTCGTTATTTAAACGTTTCGAGTTCAAGATATTAAAAAACTATTGTGAAGAGTACAATCTTGAGATCGATGTTTTCACAAGACCAGGGATACTACCGAAAGGCCAGCTTTTATACTGATTTAACATACTGTACATATTTGATGAGAATTTTCTGTTACATTTCTGCTGCTATCATTTGTCATTTCTTCATCCTCTTCATATTCCAGCTTAACTCGTCGTTGTTTTCGTTTTATTTCATCACTATTTTCCTGTTTCATAGCTGTTATTGTTCGTCTTCTCAAATATTTTGGTGATAATGGTAATTGGTCATTATCGTCTGACTCTTCAGACTGTAGTAATGATTTCTGATGTTGACTCCGAGAACGTGTTTCGACTTGTTGGCTATTCGATTCCTCATCATCATCTTCTTTCAGAATCTTAGCCCGCCTTCGTAAATTTTTTCGACTTGTCATAGTTAATAATACATTATCATCAAGTTCGTCACCAACAGAGAATAACGAAGATTGTGCTTTTTTCTTATCGGTTGTTGTACCTAAAACAAGATAACAATTAAACAAACGTACTTATACTTGATACCAATATATGATAAAAAATAGAAATCTTTTTAACACTACTCAAATACAACATAGTACTTTACCTGTTTCTAGTGTTCTCAAAATAAGACGCAGTGATGTTGGAGTTGGCTTTGTATCTTCGTGTGATCGTCCTGGCTCATCATCATCTGTGGATCGTTTAAGATATGAAAAGCGACGTTTTCGAGAATGTTGAGAGTTGAGGGGCATCGAATTTAACGACGGAGGTGGTGAAGGAGATGTGAGTGAAGAAGATGCTGATGAATTAGTTGACGAGTGGGTAGCAGGATGATTAGAGTAATGAAGTCGTGATTCATAACGGACTGACGGTTTTGTGTCAAATGATGACGAAGGAAATTCTGGAGACCTATAGGTAAAATAAAAACGTGTTGATGATATGATGATTGTACATCTGAGACTGAAAAGCTGACACTTTTCAATCTGTTAGAAAATACATCCGTGGATAGAGATCAATCAACTTCAAACATGAATTATACATTCATTCAGTACATCATACATACTCAGGCCGTTTTAATTTAATTTTTAATTTTTCTATTCTTCCATTCTAGATAAGAAAACAAATTTTCATAAATATAAGGTACGATAAAGAGAATAATGGATGCTTACTCTTTTATTTCGTCTTTCACTATGACGATTGCGATCAGTTTCTAGAGAAAAAACACAATATTTTGTCTTTTATGATTCTTTCTGATAATAGAACCGCTGGCGAACAATAATCGCATTCTGATGTCTTACTCCTACTACATTTTCTGACGAAGTATGTTTTACTGTATAGATTTTTTCATTCTTACTTATTATAAATGGTAGTGAAGACTCTGACGGTTGCTGTTGTGTGTCAATATGATTTAAATATTGTGTAGCAATTTTATTTGTATGTGATGGTTTTATATCGAGTTTTGGATAACCCAAATCATATAAAATATTCAAAATTCCTGAAAACAGAAGCAAAAAAACAAATGTACGTTCATAACTATTGAGTTTTGACACGTACGGTGGTGATTGTAGATTAAACGTTCGTATTCATCAGCCGATAAAAATCGAGATATCTGATGTAATTCGTATCTAAATGAACACGGGTTAATATTTCACGGGTTAATATAAGCTCATATTATCAAAAAATCTGACACATTCAGCTATTTCAATTACTTTTTTGTTCGTTGCTCATCTTCTAATCTTCCATCATGATCCGTGACGTTTTCATGTAGATAACTATCCATTAGTTGATCATCATCTTTCAAAGACGTTGATGGGGATAATGTTGGTTGTTCATAAGTGAACCCATACGCATAATCTCGCACATAATCTTTTAACTCAAGTCGGCGACGTAACACTTCGCCATAACCACGAATTAACGCTAATTTTCCTTCTAGTTACGAGATGAAAAGCAGTTAGAGAAGTATTTTTCTCTAGAAAACATGCTTCTACCTTTTAATAATTCGTCTTCTTCTTCTTCACTATCGATTGTCAAGCCCGGTATACGATTTTCAGCTTCATTAAAATATTCCTAAAAAAACAATAAACGAACAATTTAACATCTTATCCTTTAACTGATAATTTAGCAAAACAACAGTTTCTTAGGCTCAATTAAATAAACATCTCTTGAGACACCATATCAAATACACACTTGAACTTGCACGTCACAACACAGAAATAGGTTTAGTTTTATCAAGAATATTTATCACGTTAGACGCTGACAGTTTGTGTTAACAGTTTCCAACTTACTCTTTCATATTCATCTCTTAATGGCATGTAAGTGAGTAATCGTTGTTTATCTGTTGATAATAACATTGGTGGATAAATAATGGATGAACTCATAAACTGAGTTTCAGATAGATCTTTATCCGAAGATATATCATTTTTTAATTGAGGTTTTTGACATTCGGAAAATGGAAAATCCCATATACCATTTTTTAAGTAGAATTTTTCAAAATGTTGACGACATTCATCAGCAGATCGTTTCAGTCTTTGGCCAACATCAATCCAATTTCCAAGGCCACACGATTCGATTGTTTCAAGCAGGTGAATTTCATCTGAATATAACCACTGCTTCTCTCCATCATACAATGGCATATCACAGAACTGAAAATCAGACAAAAAAAGTGTAGTGTCTGAAATGCAAGAATAAAAACTGTAATACGAGCTTCATTATATGAGGTACGTTTATAGTAGATTAAGTACATCAGAGGATATATCAAGTAGAACAGTTTTCTCAAAGACTGTGATTATTCAGCAACTATATGTTAGTCAGCCAAATACTCATGATAAATTGACTAAATAAATATTCCATGATTTTAATCCTACTTTGTTGATGGCATTTGGATGTTTTTCTGCATGAGTTTTAAATTCGGGAACGTATAATGCACACTAAATTAACAGAAAACAAAAAAAATGATCCTCTAAAAGAAGAATATAAACGAACTAACCTTTCTGCAAACTCTTATTGGACGCGGACATTTGGAGCAGGAAATTATGATCGATGGTGGCCACGAACAACAATAATCACAAATGAGAGTTGAAGATGAAGAATAATTTGATGGATTTGAAGTTGTGGTGTTAGACATTTCGCTTACAAATTTTCAAAAACAAAAAAACGTGTTACTTTTTTACTAAGGGAACATTCAATGCAACGTAATGTGTGCCACACATTAGTGTTTAATTCACTTTATTGTGTTCATCTCTCGATAAAAGTATTCCCCTATTATTAATGCAACCACTTTAGTTGTTAATGACCGTTAGTTGTTATAACCGTTGGTTACTGGATTGAATTTACTTTATTACTAGTGATGGTTTTTAGAAGAAAAGTCCAAATCACGCGTTGAAACGTCGTTTTAGCACAACAGTGAGGTTTAAATGCATCACTACCGTTGCAACAAAAAATTCCAAAACAAAAAAATAAGTGGAAATCAAAGCATCCCAAACTTTAACCACACATTTTTTCTGGGACTAGAAGCAAAGCATACATCAAAGCTTAATCAAATTTTATTAGCGTACCGTATACTGTAATTCTGCTGTGATGTGTGTACATTAATCAAACTAGAAATATGGAGAGATTACTCATCACTGAATCTGGTTAGAATTTAATTTCAAGGTCAAATAGCTTTTGTTAGGATAGAAAATACAAAATTTGCTGTAATCAGAATTTTTCCATATATCATACTTCGTTCCCCTTCCTACTCCCGCCTTCGTCGTACGTATAATATTCGTAGTCTTCTCTCATAGTGTCATGTGTGTATCTATACGGAAATGAAAGAAAGACGAGAAAAAACATTAGATACATGTAGTCAGCTGTACTATTTTCATTTTTATGCAACATTCTGTGCAAAGAGCAACTTGCAAATGACCGTACAAATAGGTCGAAATATCGAATTGTAATTTTAATTGTATTATAATTTATTAAAATTCTTGATTAACATGTTAGCCGCAACTATATTGTATTCTTAAAGTTCTAAAATTATGGATGAGATAAAAAAATCTTTTTAAGCACACAAGTGATTGTTATTGGTGGAGAGAAAAGCTAATACTAAATAATGTGAGACTTAAACACTACGTCGTCTTTTTTATGCTAAATGAAGAAGCTAAATTTAATCCACAAACTTCTGTATTCCGTCACATAATGGAAGATTCAGTATACACCTTAGATGGCAGTATCAGCAGGTACGTAGTCAAATGTCAGAATCAGGACTTTTTTTGATTCATTATTATAGGAACCGCGATTACTTGTTAACAAGTTAATTGAATTTTTGGAACGTGAGAGAACTCTGGCTTACACACAGAGTTTAGTTTAACAGAAGGTCACTACTTGGAAAACTTCTTACGGTTGGTAGATATGCGTGATAAAAAAATTTTCTCCTAGAGCAGTGTTTTTTTTTCGCGGACTGCTTGAAAAAACCCGCAGGTAGTAGCTGAGATTTGTCCCAATCAGTTTCATGTAAAAATAGAGCAGTCTATACCAGAGATCTTAATTTTTTTTCGAATACGAGACAAAAAGTTCTGAATTGGGGGAGAAAAATGGGGACGTTCATTTTAACGAAATAACGTCATCCCGATCTAAAATATCCAATGGATCCAACTAGAGCCACATATTGCAAATAAATTAAAGTCAATACTGTGGATCATTTAACCGTTTATCGTTGAAATTACACTGCCGTGTTGATGATAGATGTGAAGTTGCTGAATTTTATTTTGTTGTCGTCAATAATTTTTCGGTTTGTTTCTAATTTTCAGTCTACATTTCAAAAGCAGTCGTTTTTTTCTCTAGTTCTA
This sequence comes from Didymodactylos carnosus, assembly GCA_905250885.1. Classification (NCBI taxonomy): domain Eukaryota; kingdom Metazoa; phylum Rotifera; class Eurotatoria; order Philodinida; family Philodinidae; genus Didymodactylos; species Didymodactylos carnosus. The sequence goes on from CAJNOQ010003791.1 coordinate 9,452, forward strand.
ATTTAGGGTTCATTCTTTGAACCAAACAATAACTCTATTTGCTGCAAATTCTCCAAACACCTGTATAAGAATAATCTTTATAACAGAGACATACTCAAGAGGTAGCATGCTTCATCAAATCACCCATTGGGAAAAAATATATCATCCATGGGAGACACATTTAATAGGGGATAGGACCCCGTGCATATCGTTATTGTTTCTTATCTGAATACCGTCTGACAGGAAAGCTTATACAAAATAAATCACATTCTAAATGAATATAGAAATGAATTGGTCGAGTCTTTTATTCTTTAATGCAATCGTTAGAAAATAGCTTTCTGAATAGGGAGACTCTCTTGAGAGTAGACCAGAATTTCACTTTAGGCTCTCGATGCTACGAAGTTCTGTTATTGTTGTGTATTCGTCATCTATTTTTAGCAAAGGTAAGTTTTTTCTCTGTACTTCCTTCTTTGATTGTGCCATTTTTCAGTTTAAAGTAGAGAACCTCAGTCTGAACTTCATCATTCAATCGCTAAAGTTCCACTCGGACTACGTTTTATTACTAAAAGTATTGACTGTTTTAATATGGTCGTTAAAAATCGTTTTTTTTTCGTTTAGGTTAAAAATAGGTTATCAATGGCGTAACCTACAACCTAGCTGATAAAAAGTTTCATAACCTAAATCTAGCCTAACCTATAGGTTAGGTTTAACCTACAGGGCTCTAGATAGAATGAACGCATGGGAGAGTGTCACTTTCAATACGGAACATTTGAGACCTCTGATCCATCGCTATACAATCAGGGCTGTTTTGATTAGAGACAACTCTGGGAGAAAATGGAAGAATTTTCCTCCAGAGAGTGCATATATTTTCCTGAAAACAATGTCTGATGAATATTTGACACTGAATTTGCTCGTTACATGCCAGCAGAACTGTTGTTTTGTTTCCTTTACTAAAGAGACCCAAAATAAAGCGTGTGCACAAATTACAGGTACATCGCAAAAAATAAAACAGCGAATGACAGGTAAATTCTCAAAACAAAAAAGGAAAAACATTGTTCCAAAATAACAAGCAAAAATTTCCTTTAATCTGAACGTATAGAACATTTTCTTCGAAGAATAGGGTCAAAAATAAACTGTTCACTCAACATCTTTGTAGACGAATAGCTACGAAAATGTCACAATCGATATATACAAATAAATCTATACGTGACTGAGTGAGTCTGATGGGTCAGTAACTCAGGTGCATGCTATAATCATCCTGTAAATCTATATGTATCGTAAAAAATCAGATAACTTAACATAAGCATAATCTTATAAAACTCAATTTTTTAACTTGTTTTAAGCTATTAAAATTCGATGGATTCATTTCTCTATGAGTAATCTCACATTTTTTCTACTTCTCACTACAATCACAATCGATCTTCGCTGACTCATCTTGAGAGGTCTCCATCCGTATAAACGAAGTTTCGAAAACACTGAAAAACGCACAGTACTAAAACCCATTTGCTGTATATATAGACTAAAAATCCTTCCACAGAAACATATACATGTCTGTCGACTATTAGAAAACATGTGTTACACATCATGCTCCTAGCTTATGTTCCTAACACAAAATTTTCATCAAGTGGCACATCTCGTTGCATTGCTTGCTGAATCAGCTGATCAAATGTCGGTCGCTGTGTAGTGCTAAAGAGTGATTGTTGGGATGGCATAGATGGTACAACTGTTTGTCTCGGGATGATGACAACGGGTTGTTTGAGAACTTTAGCTATTTGTTGTTTAGATGTGAGTATTTCTGGTACTGTTTCCTCTAGAGCTGCTTCTTCAGCACCTTGTTCAACAACCTTTTCCATTGAGTCGACCATCGTTCTCAGTTCTTCTTGGGATTGTTGACGTTCTTTCTTCATATTTTCCAGTTTATCAATTATAAGATTCGTTTTGTCATGTAATGACTCTTCTAAAAGCTTTAAACGTTCGATCGAATTGCGTAAACTATCTACATTCAAATCAAGTTTTTCCCACACAGTTTTCATACGATTATTAAAGAGGTATTCCACTTTCTCTTGAATAACATGGTCTTGATCCACTAAAGTAGCAGGAGGGACTGACGAAACGACCACTAGTGGTGAACGAATATCACGTGTCACATCTTCTCTCAACGATGTTAAACGATCATCGGCAGCATCGGTTTGTTCTATACGTGAATTTAGTTTCAAAAGTACGTTACGCATCAACAACAAAATATTAGTTATGTTATTATCTAGGCCAGCAGGATCCTGTGCTCGTCGTCGAAGTTTCAAAGAGTCGCCTAATAACGAGGATAATTCAGTCGGTTTTTTCATTATATACGAAGATTGTGATTGCTGTCGCTGGTGTTGTGGCTTTTGCAGTGTTAGAGACGAACTAGCTTCTCGTGGCGATGATGTTTGTTTATTATTACTGGAACGAAATGGAAGTCTCTTCGATGGTTGTATTAGCTGTAATATTGAATTTTCTACTAAAATGCAGATAAAAAGAACTTGTCATACGTCAGAACTTATGAGAGAGCTTGTCATAGCCTCGTGTAATATAATAGAACTCACATTCACTATCAGGTTTTATAAATTGTACAATAAAATACAGTCTGATGTCGTCTCAACAAGAAATAATTTTAACTATCACTCATCTCACACAGGACTGTTGAAAGCGCAAAAAGATACTAGAAAAATATCAGAAACAGATTTTCTAGGCACAAACAATAACAATTCAAAATGATTGATAGTGCAATCACGATTTCATGTCGCGATTCTGCGTGGATGTATAAGCTGTGTAGTGCAACGCGACTATTCAAGTGCAGTAAATTTTTCTTTCGGTTGCTCAGGAGACTAATGAAGGTAATAAAATCAGCATAGCAGTTCTGTCGTTTTTACATGTCAAAAATTTGAAAGAAACCTCGGTATCAATTCTAGCAAATAACAAATCATCAATTGGGGATTATCAGAAGTATTTTGAATAACACATACCAGCAGAATTAACTATAAGAAAAGAGAAAAAGTGTAATATTAATGCCACGAATTGTATTTTATGGACCAATGATGATAATGGCGAGTAAACAATCGAAAAAGCTGGTAACATGTTAATCTATATCTCATAATAGTCGATATGAATAGGCTATTTCGATCAAACACGTCCATTTTCTTCTTAAACTAGCATCCCAACACATATCAAACAAGTTAAATAGCTACATGAATATCGACGAGAAAGATGATGATAATTGATTATTTATGATTGATTTTCTTTTTTCTTTTTCATTGATCCAGGTTCTTTGGCATTAGTAACCAAATATGCACTCATACAGTATATATATAGAGAGAGAGAAAGAAAAAGTTGATCTTAATTTGATTTAGCTTAATCGTTAAAGACCGATGAATACGATATAAAATAAAAAACCTATTTTAACAAAATAACCCAACTTTTAGGTTTGGCAGTTTTCAAATAAGTGTGCACAGTGAACATTCATACGGATATTTAGCTAAAAGGCCGAAGGTGACATTTATCAGTTTTCACTTTTTTATTCGGGATCATCGAGGTGAGTAAGTTGGCTATCTTTCTCTAGAAGAATGGTCTTTTGTCTTTATTGAAACAATGAAAAAACTCCAACTAGAAAATAAGCTCAAAAATGGAAAGAACAGCAAATTTTTTTTGACAATTTTTCAATGAATTCAAATATTGATAAACGAAAAAATCATCTCGGTTGAACTTATGCTTGATTAGGCGAAGGGCATTTCCACACTAACAAAACTTCCAAGCAGCACTCATCCAATATCATGTATTTCCATAGTGTCAATTCAGCTCAAATTTTTCACAATGCTCTTCGATCTATACCAGCTCTGTTAACTTAGCATCGATTAGGGTAGATTAGGGTTGATAGTTGACTTTAAACTGTCTTTCCAGTGCACCTATGTATTTTTGATCATTAAAACTAAAATGTCCGATGTAAAACTGATGGATATAATCAAATAGAAATGGTACACTAACAAATCGCTAGTGATGTTTACAGCCACAATAAGATACTGTTGGATAGATACTACGGATTGTACAGCAGCCCAAAATGTTAGTACTACAGAATTTAAACGCACTCGGGTGCGTTTAAAGTCTGTTTTGGCACACGATCGTGTACCAAAACATCAAGGCGGTCATAAAAAGCAATAACAAAACAAAAATCTACTGTCATAACAAAAATCTGTGTCATATAAATCTTACATCCGCAAAAAAACATCGTGAAGAGCTCTACGCTCGCTGTAGAGATTCTGATATTATCTCGTTAAATGAAACAAATTTACATCAGAAACAGACTTTCGCATTACTAAATTTTAAAATTTTTAGGTTGACAGAACGAATGAACGAGGAGGAGTGATTTTAACAATCCGTGACACCACCAGATGTCACGAGGTAATGAATCGTACGGGCCAAAATAATGAAATTGTCGCAGCACAAATTGAGACTGATGGAGGCTATATTGCCTCTATTTTTGTGCCTGCAAAAATAAAGCTCAACAGAGCTCTGTTCCGAGAGCTGTATCAGTTAAACCCAGACTCGTTAGTTATCGGAGACATTAACGCAGGTTTACAGAGCATGGTCTCCAGAAAAACTAATAGCAAAGGACTACTTCTAGAGGAAAATATTTTTTCTTGTATTGATGATGACTCACAGACTACATACGAAAGAGGCAGATACGAGGAAAAGCTCGACTGGATTTTAGGCACGCATCCTATGATTTATTTTATCAATAACATTGAAACTCATCAGTTATCAGGCGTACTGAGTGGGTATAAGCCGTTAACGTTCGACCTAAAGGCTACACCAGATCGAAAACCTCAATCTCCACGACTCTCATTCAACTATCGCGCTGCAAATTGGGATCTGTACCAGTGATGCCAGCTGAAAAAAAAGTAAAGGGGGACAAATTTTGGAAAAAGCGGGACTGTTTTTTCTACAAAGCGGAACAACACAAAACACGTTTAGTTATTTGTCGTGCGATATCATTGACAAAATTAAACGCACGTGAGTATAGTCTTTTATTCTGGTCTTTCTAATATTACTATGTCAAAACATAAGATTTAATATAACTGTCTTTTGTCACACAAAAAGCACTAAACGTTCAATTCAGACGTTATTTTTTACTAATGTGTTCATATTTTCATTCCACGAATGCTCTTACTAGGAACGTCTTTTTTATTCAAAATCATAGATCATAATCATGAAAATTATTGCACGTTAAATTTTCGTGATTAATGCTCTTATTGTTTATGAAGTTAATGATTTAGTTGAAAGGTCTTTGTAAGATCTTTCAACTAAATTCTAATTTTCAACTCTCCTTTTAGTGCTATTTCTTATGTGAAATCTCATATAAGAAAAATTACTAAACGCTAAAAGTCTGTTAAACTAGAAGAGTAATACAACAGTGAAAAGTCCATCGAAGATGGTCAAAAGAAAATATCCTTGAAAAGGGGGACATCCTGGGGGACAGATTTTCGCGGGGAACAAATCTTTAAATGTGGGATTGTCCCTTTATGGGGAGGCATCTGGCAACTCTGATCTGTACAGACAAGAACTAAACATGCTGCTAGCTGAATGGGATGAAAAGAGGTCAGTAAGTTCATAAAAGAAGATCGATCAATATAATCAGTTTGTTAGCGACTCTATAGTATAAGCAACAAAATCAGCTGTTCCTCCAGGTGGTAAATCATTTACATTTACACTCAATAACACTACTACGAATTTAATTAAAGATAAACATCGTCTCTGCCGATGATGGAAAAAATGCAATTTAGAAGCCGATAGGGAGCAATCCTAGTGAAAGTACTCATACTATCAGTACGACTTTACTCACAATTCGTCCATGAGTCATATGGGTTCTACTAACAACTTTTGAGTATTTTTACTCAGTGAGTACCCAGTTACTATGTGAGTATTCAGAAAATATTTATTCATCATTTTGTTTTGCAAAAATAAAACTGTATAAAGAAAGTAGAATTTAGTAAAGAACATATGTTTCTTTACTTCTATATAGAATATTTATATGATATTTTTCTCACTTGTCTCTCTGTATATAGTCAGAGATAGACTCGTCTGTGAATAGGCTTGTAGTCCAACTCTTGCTGCCTGAGATCACTCCTCTATATGAAAATATCAGATGAACAATACTCATGAGTATTTTGCCAAAAGTTATATGTGTACTCAACAATACTGAAGCATGAGTACCCAAAGTCGTCTCCACAGTACTCATGAGTACTCAATGATTACTCAAAATGTATGAATACGTATGAGTATTTCGTTCAGTTTTTCTTGTAGAGTACTTTTTGAGTACTTACGCATGACTACATTCACTAGGAAATACTACAAACAAAAGATATTATGAGAAAATGCTGCAAAAAATGAAAAATCTGCAAGATTTAAGAAGTTAATGCAGGCTTTAACCAGGATACTTAGAAAGTCTGGACCACAGAGAAACGCCATCATAATAAAAGGACAAAGCAAGTTTACTCTGGAAAACTCAAGTATAAAAATCAGACGGCTGGTGTTTGCGAGACAAGGTCTATGCAACAAAGTCTGATGATCTGCAGTTTTATCAACACGTCTCAAATATAGTTAAGCAGAAAATTATCAATTTACAGAAAAAATAGATTCGACAGGTGCCAGAAATGACTACAAAGCAAATGATTAGGTATTTGAAAACACTCAAGAACGCTTCTCCGGGCCTTGACAATGTTCATAACAGATGCCTGAAGTGGCTAGATTATTCAACAGTTCACTAAAGTGCGGCTATGTTCCAAAGCAATGGAAGAAGGCCTGTATCACTTTACTCCTAAAACCGAAGATGAAAAAGGAGGATCCAAGCAGTTATCGTCCCATTAGTTTAGTAAGTTGCATAGGCTAAATTATGGAAAGAATCATGAAAGATCGTCTGATGGATATCTTGGAGGAAAGAAACATTTTGCCCCAAAATCAGGTTGGTTTTAGGTCAAAAAAGTCCACAATGTATAAAACTTTGCAAAGCATAATTTAGAAAAAAAGAATCATTTTGCCTTTATCTTTTTCGATATAAAACAGACCTTCGACTCCGTGTGGCACCACGGCCTGATTTATAAACTATTCGATTTGAAGCTACCAGATTATATCATCCGATGGCTAATATCATTTTTACATGAACGAACAGCAGCAATAGAATTTGAAAATCTGTTATCAACAAACTTCGGCTTAGGAACTGGGACGCCTCAAGGCTCTCCATTGTGTCCACTTCTCTACGTACTCTACACTGCGGATTCGGTGACGGCAATATCAGATCACACGCAGTATGGGCTATTTGCAGACGACACATCACTATGGCGGCTTGCAACACCACCTCAGGATTCAACAAACGGCTGCAAGTCTCAGTGCACGCATTTTATCGTTGGTGTAGTTCGTGGAAGCTAACTTTGAAGCCCACTAAAACGGAAATGCTGCATTTTAGTCCATATCCACGTACAAATTATACCAATCCATTCCAAGTATTAATAGGAACAACAGTGATAAAGCCAAAGTCATCGGCGAGGTATTTAGGTGTAATTTTTTACCAGAAACTTAATTGGAATGAACATATGATGTACATCAAGACCGCACTCAATCACGAATTAGTCTTTTACAGTTTCTGTCAAGATCATCAACAGAAACGATAAAATAAATAATGACAAATCTTTAGTAAGACCTGTTTTAACGTGGATCATCGGCTTTATTAAAAGCAGATGAAAAAATATGGAAAGCACTGCAAACAGAACAGAGCAAAGGGCTTCGAGCTGCACTAGCGGTTCCATACTACGCCTCATCCACATATATCCATCAAACCAAGATGTTAAAACTACAAGACTTCTTCAAAACGCTGACATAACAAGCTCTCATACGCGCACAAGATAACAAAGATGACATTTCAACAGAAAATCTACGTGCACTTTTAACAGATTTATAAACAATACTTAAAACTTAGATTAATTTAAATTCCTTTTCTTTTTTTAGCTAAAAAAGACTTTGGTCATGTCTCAAAACTCTATTTAGCACTCTACAGGTTTATTCTAAATAAACTACTGTTACCTTATGATTAGCTGTGAGACCTACTTTGATCTTCCTCCGAAAACTACACGTCAACTGGTCGAGATCTTGTTGCCTCATACGCCACTCGACTAGTGCTACAAAAGCCGACAGGTATTGGCTTTGGCCAGGTGATTTTTCTTATGGTGGTTTTCTAGAAATCTGCTGAAAATTCCATTATCTGGCTAGTGGAAAAAATACTAAATTATCGATAAACGCACATACTGACACGAATCGAGGTTTAACGATGTACTTATACATCTTTTTCTATATATATAGTGTCTTGTGGTACCGAATTTATGCAATTAAAGTTGAATAGAATCGAAAAAAATATTTTTAGAACGCACTAAGAAAAAAACAAATCGAGGTAAACCGAACGATACCTTATAATTGTGAAATAATGAAGAAAAAAGGTATGTGTTAACTATCCGGTTTTTTCCGTTTTAAAGCATGTGAAAAGTACGTTTTTAGCCATGTGTCCAATAGAGCATTTATATGTTACTAAATGTTAGTTATATTTGACCTGAGAATGTCACAAGGCAAATGACATGCATATATGCATTTTAGAAGAAAATAATGATGTAATAAACTTATTATAAGCAGTTACATTCAACACTAACTCTGACAGTTTCAAAAATTGTTAGTTCAACGCACACCAACCTCCAAAATTCTTGCCTCACTACAAAAACGATTCGATAAGGTTCAAAATTCAAATCACATATGCCTTTGCTCTTAATAAGCTAAACGCCTTGACTAGTGGAATCAAGTGTAGATATCGGTTTTGGGCATTTTTGGCCTTTCCATAGTCAATTATCCATACCCTGTAGATTTCATTGCCTATCATTTTTCCTGAAAATACTATTTTTACTTTTGATTGATCACGATCTTGCCTACACCAAAAAAGACAATGATTTTTATATGGTTCTTCCCCTTCAAGAAGGTTACAAATGCTTTAGAATTTCTTATATAGGTTGGACATCTTTACAAGAGATGTATTAATTTACGTCGCTTTTTCAGCAATGCTTATTAAGTTTGTTTTCTCTTTTCTATCTGCATATGAATTCAACTTTACTAAATAAATAAAAGCTAAAAGCCACGTACTATAATACAAGTAAAAGATTTGTCTATGTGGCGAGTATCGCGACTTATGTTCTCAAAAAAATAACAATTTAGTTTCCACAAAACTTAAACTTTTCTGTCTATTCTACTACTGGTCGTATGATTCAGTATTTTTAGCAGCTTCATAAACAGACAGATATAACTACGGTAAACTACGATTATGACCCTGAGAAAAGAAAAAAGTACGTTAAAACGATGATTCTTTGTTTCACCTGTACATGTGTAGTGATCAAAATATGTACAAAATATATATTGATTTTAAGAAGAGCGTAGATAGATTTATTTATTTTACACAAAGGTACACCTCATGATAACCTAAACTAAAAAGTTTCTAAAAAAGCGTTTAGGGACCATTTTAAAATTCTTGTCATTTGCTTTACCTTTCTACCGTTCTGTCGCGGCATAACGGGTTCATTTTAATGAAATTTCGATATATTATCGGTTTCTTTTAATCTATGTATACGTATACATGAAATTTATTTTG
>CAJNOQ010003792.1:0-19134 GCA_905250885.1 Didymodactylos carnosus
CTGGTTATTGTAAGCGTGTGGTTGTATTACGTTCCTCTTCTTTACGTTCATGTACACCTCTTGGCATAACTGTTACTGATTGTACATCGGTCTGGTACGATTACCTGAATTTCATAAAAAATAACAGGTATCTTCTGTACTCACCGCATTTGAATGAATACTTAGTACGATTCTTCAAATCTGATCGACGACATTGACATACGTTGTATTGGGATTTGGATAATTCTTTTGCTCCGTCATAAGATTGGGCTGTGCACAAAACGTTCCATTCTTGCTTCGACATTTTTGTTGATGGTATCATGTACAGGCTAGGGTAGTTATTTATAACCATTTCTGAATTGACAAAAATTTCAGAAAACTTCAACCGTTGAAATTAAACTGCTGTTCTGCTAATATTTCTTCTTCTATATACTTTGTTTATATTCTTTTTCTTGTCTGTCTACTCATTAACTGGTAATCATTGCTAATTAATTGCTATATATTCTTCTCATATATATTTTCTTTAATTGATTTGGTGATCAAAACAATCTTTTTTGGTGACCAATATACATTTTCTCCATTAGGCAATATAACTGCGACAAATATCGATTTTCTTTTTTTTTCTTTCTTATTTCGTTAGGTAGCGGTGTGAAGAAGAATATACACTTTGAGTATAAAATACACGCTTGCTTTGAGCGAGACCACGGAAAAAAGTAAAAAAGAACATAACATAACCATGTCATGAAGTTTTAAGTTTATACTCAGAGACATCGTTATGTTCGGCGAACCTCGCTCAGTTTTCGGCTTATAACTCAATCACTTTTGGATCAATTTAAAAAAAACATTTTATTAAGAAAAGTATAACTAAAGCGTCGGTGTTAATCATTTTTAATTTCCAACGTTTCGATTTATTAAAAATCATTGTCAAGGATATGTACAGAAAACAAAAGATTTTCATTTAAACTGACTCGATGAAATGTATTCAAAATGTACAGAAGCTTGTCAAGGAAAGCTGAAAACGAAACAATGTAAAATGTGTAGAGATCGTTCAGATTTTGCGACTCTGCTACGAGCCGCAACATCTGAAATACATTTGCTATTTGACAGTAAAATGTATATCCAACATAACGGTGTGGCGATGAGCTCTCTTCTTGCGGCAGTCATTGCAGATATTTTTATGTCTCATCTGGATGAAACACTAATCAACTTGAACAAGCCGGCATACGGTTATGGTTACGATACGTGAATGACACGACTGTTCTCATTAAACAAAACACAGAAATACAAAATATCATCAATATTTTAAACACATTTCATTCTAGTATTAAGTTCACTTATGAAGTTGAACAGAATGACCATTTACCATTTTAAGATGTGAATATGATATAAATTGAAGATTAGGGGTGGTACATTACTGTCACTGTTATCAGTAATACAAATATTGTATATATTCCTGTTACTAGTAACAGTAATTTTCTATGTATTCGTATTACTGGTAACAGTAATATTGCATCAGCTATCTCGACATCAGATCTTTCATCATTCATCCATTGAAGTCTCAGTTCGGCGAAAATTCTTTTGGACCGAACTGAGGCTTCAATGAATGAATGATGAAAGATCTGATGCTGAGATAGTTGATGCAATAAAAATACGAGACTTGATCAGTCCATTAAGAAAGGAAAAGAAAGTAAAAACTATTAAATCGTACTTAGTTCTACGTCAATCACATCTATTGCGAGAAAAATAGTTAAAACTGTCACAGATGCCTTCTTACATGGGTAGTACACAATCTTTACTGATTAACGATGCAAATACTATAGGGAATGAGGATGTCGTCAAGATAAAATCTTCTTTAGTGTAACATGAGATTGAGACCGGACATAAAATCGATTGGAAAAATTTTGAAGTTACTGGTAGTGATAAAAATTCATATTACTTGCTGATAAAGGAAAGCTTGATGATCAAAACGTCAGAGCCAAAATTAAATTGTACAACTCTGTTCCGATGATCATTTTTCCAGAAGGAATACCTCGAAGAAAACAAAGAGAGAAAAGAAAAGAGATAGTATAGTCAGATACTGTCAGATTTCCAAGACTTTCCTCTACTCAGATATAAAAAAGTATCCAAGACTTTCATATGCAAACTCTGATAAGGGATTCGATAAAAGTCAACACATTTCTTCCATGAGATAAGGTACGTCCACTTTATGATTGATTATAGTACGGAAAAATTATAAGAATCACAATAGCCTTTTGAACCGTTAGCTTCTATCTTTCAATATACAATTTCATCTGAATTCAGATTGGAGAATAAGCATGAGATAACTCAAACAAACAAAAAGTAAAAACGGCCATAGTGTAAGTCTAACATTACATTACATTCCTACAAAGAATAATCCTCGAAAACTTGGCGCATATTTAACTAGTAATTGCAACGAGAAAATCGATAAGGTCTAAGAGATTCTCTTTTGGATCTTAATTTTCACGATATTTCACTAACCTCTCTGGATCACAGACCCATTTTACCGGCACATATTGTCCTGATTGGCAATTGATAATAATTAGGTGGATAAATCCAATATTTACATACATTTGATCTTTCATCTAAACGATAATTCATATTTCAAAATGTATCAGAATAACTAAAAAAATTTATTTACTATTAGTAGCTAACGAAGTGCTATCTATTAATGACCATGATTGTTCAAGATATTGCCAAAGATATTGATAATTTTTCGAAAGAGGATTTAAACATTGTACATCGGATAATTTTACATTCGACTTCATATCATATTCCTCACGATTTTTGGTGAGACAATCGCCTCCAATACCACCCAACATTGTTGGTAAAAAGCATGTTTGTTCAGTATCTGAACATGTAAAACGATCTTTAACAAGTTGTACAAACAGCGTTTTCATCATCACCGAAAAGTGCATGACGATCAATAATTCCATCACGAAGATGATAAGACGATATACATACGTTTAGTATGGGACACAAATATATCTTCGAATTATTGATACAGTACGAATGGTAATGCACATCTAACAGGTTTTTGTTGTAATTTCGATATTTACAAACAAATGTATCAATATTAAAAACGTACTGAAAAAACACCTCGAATTCTATATTATCAGTTAAATTAATTATCTCATATAATCCTTTATTACATTTCATTTTTCCGCTATTTGCTACGCAGCATGATTTTCCTGATTCTCTTGCATCGGATAATTCAATGTACTGAGCGTGAATCACAGAACCATGAGCGGTGAAACACCTTATTGGATTATCCCGACATTTAATGTAGTCGTCACATCTACATCCTGCATGTTGTTTATCCTCGGTATATAAACATGCCAGTAAGAATTTACAAACAATAATTGTCTGATTAAAATTAGCACCATCAACCACGCAATTTCCGTTGCCTATTATCTACATTGCAAAAAATGGACCTATATCACACATGAAGCTTTTATCTCTGAAATCTGAGCAACGATCATTAATAATTAGTTCATCATATCTAGCTTTTTCACTGATAAATTGACCATCTCTGCATGAACAATAACGTTTATGAGACAATGATTCATCACAACTAAAATGATCAATTGAAAATGGGCAACGTTTAGATATTTCGACATCATTAAATCAGATGCATGTTCTGGTGGATATTGTTTTAAATATCCATTACTAAATGCACATCCAAAACTAACTAAAGCAACGACAGAAAATGATGCTAAACCACCAACCCATAATTCACCTTCACCAATTACATCTGTTTGTTTAAATATACATTTTAATAGTTTGCTTAACTTTTTACCTCCTGGATGTTTTACAAAATATTTTAATACACCCATAATGATGATTATCATTACAGCTAAACGTGCTACGATTAATGCAGAGTTAGAGAAATAATATAGCATCGTATGAAGAATGGATAGAACTTTACCACAGATGTCTAAGTACAGAATTTATTTCGATAGCCGTTTTACGCCTAGAAACGTGTCATAGGAGTCAAACGGTGTGTACAAGCCAAACTTTTAAAAGCATCGTTGAGACTAAAGGTTAGATTATGGAAATTTTATGCTTGATTCTTCTTCTGGAAGATTTCTTTTGGGGTTTAACACATACCCAAATAAAGCCAAATATTCTCTGTCAACTGACACTCGTTCAGACCCAGAAGTCTCTTTTCCCATTGAGTAATGAATTTTATAAAAAGAATTTTGAATTTCTATAATTTTCTAAATTTTTGCTCAGTTTTCAGCTCCAGTAGATTAGAGTTTCGCCTGTCAAAACGAGACATCTTTTAACTCTCTAGAACTCTTAGTTGAAAAGTTATGAACCACTATTTTACTGAAAGTAGGAGGAACGAGACATATTAATCACGAAACACGTTGCTACTCACTAATGCACTTGGAAAATCTAGAACATTCGCTCGGACTAGAAACTTCGTCACAAACTACTTACCAAGAAGAACTTATTTTATTCAAAAAGTATTTTTATTTTATTTTAGGAAAGCCCTTTTTCTACTTGTCTATTAAGTAACCAAATTTACGAAAAAACGGATCTTCATAAAAATGATTATTTATGAAAATCCTTTTTTGAAATACCCACAGATAAAGATCAAGCTACTCGATAGAGGAGAAAGTGCGCTACAAATAATCATGAAGTTTTTTCTAGCTCTAACCATAAACCAGAATACACAAGGTCCCTGTGGATGTCGTCTATTGTTTTTTTTTCTCGTAATGAATGGTTCCGTATAAAAAAGAGTTTGTTGAATTGGTATGCAAACTTGTACGCTAACCTAGCACTAATGAGAAACGTACGTCTTTCTCACTGGTAAAGAAGGTGAAATACGGATGCTACAGGAGAGAAATGCTTTCGAGAAAAAAAATAACCCACTATGTGAATGACAATTTTCGATGTCCACTCAGCATATTTATTAGAAATGTCAAGGTTTTCTTATTCATATTTTTTTCTTCTAGATTTCACATTATAACTTCATTAACATCGTATAATATTTGATTCAAATTGATTACTACTAAAAATTCTATTTGTCCTCTCAAAAGAAATACCTGAAGTCCATTTAAAGGACTAAAAAATCATGAATAGCAATCATCATATGATTGTCTGTTTCTTTATTTTATTATTTATTCATCCTCTAAATGGTATTTTCACTCCAAATAAAAAAGATTATGATGCAGAGTGTGTAAAAATAGCTATGAATGAGATTCTTCTCATACTAGCCCAAACTGCAAATGATCCACCAACATTTGTTGTTTGTCAATCAATTTATTTTTATTTTTAATTCACAAAATACTTCTACTCTCGAATCATCGAATGAAAATTTAACTTGGCCAGATAATTCATTTATGCCTCATAGTATTGATATCAGCGAAAATTTTGGTATCATAGCAGAATTTATTCAGAATGCTATAGATGCAATTATAAAGTATAGTCCAATAATTTATCTCATTAATTTTAATTCATCTAATCATCATCCAGTCGTTATTGATCAATACAAACCTACTGCTACAAATGGTATAAGGCAAGATTTATTTGACACATTTTGATGGTAATTTTTATTCAGCTAAATATGATATGTCTATTAGTATTAATGAACGTCGAGATGTTTTAGTTGTAATGCAATTTATCAATAGAGTTTTCTTATTTTCTGTTAATATCACAAACCCAATTAAATTAACGTTTATAAGTAGAAATACGAATGGTAGATCATTAAGAAATGAAAAAGGTATAGCTTGGTTAGAAACTGAAAATATAGCTGCTATTAACTGTTAGTTAACACTTATTCAGTTAATTATCAATGGTCATCATCACAAATCTTTATCTTTGACATTCAAACGAACGGCTATAATTCAAATAGTACGCCTCTATCAGTTTTTTCTAATAATCATCAAACATTACTATAAACTTTAGATTCAGTATTTTTAAATATTGTGTCATCACCGTTATCATTAGCATTACTTGATACTGAAGGAAATGTATTGATATTTGTTCCAACACCGCAAGGTTTCTATTCATCTGTTAGCGATACAGGATCAAAACCATTCATTACATCAAAACATTCATGTATGCCAAGTACATATAACAATCAAACGGGAATTAATGATTAGATTCTTTGTCCACCTGGTAGAAAAAAAAATCCAGATAATTTCAATATTCAATGTATACCTGAATCATTTTGTTCACTTGGTTCAGTATATGATGTATCTCAATTAGCATTAGAAACAACATTTCAAGTTATTGCATATCCACATTCATTATCCGTTACTATTCCTTTACTGTAATCTTTGAACTACAGCTGTTAGGCTCGGAGTTATAACTAGTAAAAAGAGAGTAGCAGATAAAAATATGTAAAACGGCTGCAGTTAGTTTTCTCTGCGTATTTCACAACTGTTTAAATTGTACGCCACAGTTGTTGATGAAATCAATTTTTCAAATTACATCACCCCCGACTTTCGTATTCCAAAAATATACGCGCTGGAAATACGAAAGAAAGAAAATTCGTTCACTCGACAATATCAATTATATTAATTTCCTACCGGTAACTAAGATTATTGACAACGTTCGTGAATTGAATATAATATATTGTTTATTGTTTCTAGGCTACAAAAATTGACGTGTAACCTTTTCTTTCGAAATTTGTTAATAATTTTAAAATCTTATTTTAAGTTAACATCTAGTTTTTAAGTTTTCCTTTTTTTAATAAAGAAAATCTTTAACCGAAAATAAAATCTTGAATCTGAAGACGTCCTGGACGTTTTACAAAAAATCTTAATGCGCCCATAATGATGAGTATCATCACAGCTAAACATGCTACGATTAATGCCCAAAACAATGGTGATACGAGAAGACAACACCCTGATTCTATATTAAATATATTTTGAATAAGAATTTCACTAAATATTGTACCTTCTGGTAAATGTGGATACCCAATAACTTGAAATGTTGTTTATTTTGTTCTTTCATATGAACTAGCTCTTGAGTGATAAAATCTCTTTTTGGAGGCGAAATCCGATAAGGAGGCAACTTTATGGAATGAGCGTCTCCAACATCTATATGATGCTTCGTAATATTTGTAGGGCCGGGTTTTGACGCAAATAGATCGGAGTATTTGAGTATTAATTCCCTCAGAAGTTTTTCTTCTTCTGGGGTTAATTTAGCACTGGAGAGATCTAAGCCCTTCAAAAGTTGGATCTCGCAGTCTTCGCTTAGCGGTGTTGAGCCGATAAAAGAGAAGGGATACTTTTATGGACCTTAGCAAAATCCTTAACACCGAAAACATACGTGCCTTGTTCATCTTCATTATCAGAGTGATTTTCATTTTCACTTTCGTCGAACAAAGTAACATTGAACCTGCTACTGGACCTTGGGCAGCTCCAGTAACATTACAGCCGAAAGAGGCGGAACCATGCGCTTTTGTATTGATTACCGGCGGTTGAACGAGATCACCGTTCGAGATGTTTACCCCTTACCTAGGATAGACGATACTCTCGATGCTCTGCATGAAGCCAAATATTTTAGCACATTAGATTTACGTTCAGGTTTTTGGCAAGTAGAGCTCAATGAGAAAAGTAAGGAGAAAACGGCATTTGTGACACACGATAGCTTATTTCAATTCACCGTGATGCCGTTTGGTTTAACTAATGCACCGGCTACATTTCAACGCCTTATGCAGTCTTAAGTAGACTATATCACAAGTTATGTGACACACTAGCCAACGACGATGTGCATCCAGAGGGATTGGGGAAAAAGCGAAAAGGTACTTTTCCCAGATTCAAATAGCAGCAAATGCACATCAGTATATGGGCTACTTAATGGCATAAAAATTCTTGTTCCATGTGCTTAGAAACCTAGGAAAAGTCTTGAACCTAAAAGCGACACACAGTCTTAACCTTGGCTTTCTCAACTATCGATTAGCGAAGGAATTTTACATTTGAACCTAAACGTGTGAATAAACAAAAGTAGTTTCCCATCTAGCGAAATTTCCGAAAACATGCCTTCGGTTCAGGGAGTTTCCAAACTTTTCCAAAGCTTCAATCTCGCACAAACTTTGCACAAATATTTCTCTATCTATACTGCATCTATGGTTTTATCGCCCAACAGCGTGGTCGTACCTGAACCTTGCTATAGGTTTTCCGAAAATCCATGGTTTTCAATTAAAAGTCATTATTATCAACCCAGGAACACTTTTAAGAAAACATAAGATCATATTCGAAATCAGCTCGTGAAACTGCACCGAATTATATAAGAAACCTTAAGTGTTGGATTGAGAAATATCGATCAAAAATTTTCGCCTTCGTCCACCGAGACCGATTTTTCGAACAAAATAAGATTTTTAAAGGGTTTCATTTTTTGTTCATGAGGTAGAACGAGCATTATTTATGTAATTTAAAAAGATTTATTCGTACATCGAACCTGAAAATCAACAGAAGCCGTTTTTCTTTCTAAATCCGAGAAAGCACTACTTTTCTTTCTTTCAAAGCCTTTCGAAATCATTTCACAAAGACATTGATCGACGAGAAGCTTGGTTTCAATTCGGCTGACAAGGATGAAAGAAAAAGCACACAATACTGAAGAACATCTCGTCTGCTAGGCAGATAGAAATTAAGGTGGCTTTGACTTTGGCCCAAACCTTTGCTGGTATGGATCGACTAAAGATTCTCAAGTAAGTGTGTAGTCTATGCGCGAAGCCTGAATTCACTTGTCTTTCTCTTCTACAGATACGGCAGTTTTACAATTCTGCTAACCCTGGTATGTCTAACTGTCATCATTGTGCCACCTCTGATTGTTAAAATGTTAAATAAGAAAAATAAGTAGGAAGAAGAGAAAGATGTCATTCTGCTTTCACTCCTTTTTCTCTAGTGTCACCAACGACCACGATCTTATCACCAAGTGCGCTTATCATTTACAAAATTTTTGCAGAGTCCTGCGAGATCTACGTAGATCACGATCAGAAATCTTGATTGATTTAGAAAGAGTTCGTTCGCTCGTGTGGACGAGAAAGAATATTGATTTTGTACCTTGAAAACCTTTTCATTATTGTGAAAAAAACCATTGCTTATTTTTGCCTTTTTGCAAGTCACATTATGTTTTTATATATACGACAGTACAAGGGCGCAAACGAACTGACGAGGGAACCTCTTGCAGTGCTAAAAACCTTCTTGGATAGGACTATTTTGTCATGCTGGTGAAACTAGTCTACGAAGAATTTGAGTAAAACAAACACAGACAGCACCGACTCATCAACAAAATTTTGCATGAGAAATAATCATTATAGTAAGGACTTTTCGTTTCGAAAATAATGCTTAGATTTCATTCAGAGAAAGATTTGCTTGTGAACTATTTTAAACTATTTGTTTTGTGGAGAGCTGAAAATGTTTAGCATGCATAAAGACACGTTTATTATTGGCAAATCGTACAGGTGAACCCTATCGATAAGCAGCACGCGAAAGATGAACTTATTCAAGGACCTTTCATCTCTCGCTGCCGATAGAGAAAACACTCTGCACCCCAAAGATATTAAAAACTGGGGTTTAACGGTTGCCATTCTCGGTTATCCGCTTGTAGATGTTGGATGCGGATGTTTGTTTGTCGCAATTCTTCTGCAGAAACACACGGTTTTGAAATTCTTAACAGTCAGTTTTCCACAACTAGACCGTTGCGTCGCGAAAACAACTCCTTTGAGTTTTTTTATTCAACACACCTATTCTTAAACGAGGTTTTGGTTTTCACTAACTTTTGCGTTTGTTTAGTTAACGTTTTAATTACATTCGACGATATTTCAAATAAATCGTACAATGGTCAAATTCCTGCTGGCTACTCGTATTTTAACTGGACGAATGGCATGTACGTAAATGCTGTCTTTGTGGCTAACTTGAGTATGGGAAAGAAGCAACATGCCTTTTCAAGTTAATGACGGGGATAGATTATTGCTCCCTACAGAAAGTTTTGATCTTTCTTAAATCTTTTATTACCTTCACATATGGACAATCACACTATCTATCACAACGAGAATTCAGTTCACATTTATGATTCAGACATAAAACATCACATGAAACATTACTTTTTCGTTTATAAAAACACAATGACTTGTCTTTGCCATATTTACACCAAACATTACACAAACGTTGATACTGTACACACGAATTATTATTAAGTATTTCACCTTGAGAATTGTAGCCTATCATTGTATTTGGTATACATGCTTCTTTCATATTTCTTCCATCTAATGCACTGTAACAGTCGACAATACCGTAACTGATCTGGGAAATATTGATGCATGATTACTGTTCCATACATTAATGTTTCTTTCATTATAACATTGAAATTACAACATTATATCCTACACTGCATGTGTAATACACGTATTGTACATCGTAATTCGGTTCTATTACCTCAAGCATCGTCCTTTTCAAATAAATTTCCAACAAGTCTCCATTACCTCTTTGAATTCTCAGTTAAACAAATTCAAAATCAACATAAAATAACGAAAAGCAAAGTAACGTCTAAAACTAGTATGGTGTTTGAAATTCAAACTCTATTTCAGCGTGCAATATGTACAAGTCTCTTCAAACAGTCTCACGATCCTCCGTCTCATCATCCGCCAGTCCTCGAGATTTAGACTTAGGACCGAAAACGGGCAGTCGTCCTTCGAGCGGCAAAAAGCCGAGTACAATGATAAAGTGAAGGCCAGTGCCGACGAGCGACAACAGCCAAAGTCCGGAGCCCGCCACCATACCGATGGCAGCTGCTGTCCACACTGAAGCGGCCGTTGTCAAGCCGAGAATAGCCGCTTGACGAGTGATAATCAAGCCGGCACCGAGAAAACTGATGCCCGAAACAACTTGTGCGGCAACTCGTGACGGGTCAAGCACGATCTTACCCTCGGCGATGACATCTTCGAAACCGTACTTGCTCACTTGGAGAATGAGAGCTGACGTTATTCCGACGATCGAATGGGTGCGGAGACCAGCACTTTTGCCGCGCAGCTGTCTTTCGAGACCCACCAGTGAGGTGAGTCCAAATGCCAAGAAAAGTTCGCCGACCTGACGCCATTGCCCAGACCGGACAATGCTGAGCGACTTTGTAGTTGTGTCTGTCTTCTCGACATTGGACTGTTGCTTGTTTGTTGGTGGTGATGGTAGATTCGGCTTCGAAATGACCCCTTCGGACGGGAAGCACACGAGGGGTTCTCTACAAAGAAAAGCGTGAACCAGTGCTGTTCTGTGGCTCTAGATAGATTGTTTCTAAGCGTGAAAGTATTCTGTTACTGAACTGAAGGCAATTATTTGGCAGACTTTCGAGGAGCGAATCGCTTTTGAGCTGAAATTCTGTTTATTCGGCAGATGCCTCTGAACGTTGAATAAATCGAAGTTGGTCTTTGGAGCTGAGTTTTGACATTTTCTAATGTTTCCTTTCAGCAGAGGTTCAAGCTATGGTGCAAAATGCGACTTCTCGCTTTCGAGCTGGAACTTCGCATTTATGCAACCGTCTGAACTAAGAATACAAAAGACCGTTGCGCAGTTTTTCGAAATCACTTAGACGGAAATATGCATTTTTCGAAAACAAACAGCGTTTGCACTTTAAACTGTGCGAGAATGATTTTTTTCCGATCAATTTATATTTCTACATAAGTAACTTCGAAAACTCCGCAACTTTTCATCCTAAACTCTCATTACAGACAGCTACATGAACGAAAAGTTTTCAGATTAGGCAGCCGTTCTTTAGTTTCAAATCGTGTGTCGAGAGATAAAGATTAAAACGAGGATTAAAAGCCACAAACCTTTTGTCGAGTACTAGTTCAACGCGCTGTTGACAATCTGTCTTCGAAGTAATACGACCACATTGTACCGAAATCACAGTTTGTACCCAGAGAACTGCTGATGCCTGACGACGGATTCGTCTTCGTCGTCTTCGCCGTTGTTTCTGAAAAGAAAGAGTATTAATATATTTTTTGGAGTCGCCCGTCGTATCGTACCAAATTGTAATGCTCAGATCGGGTATTTAATAAGTTTTCCTCATGTTTGAAAAGGAGTAATATGACTCGTGTTCAGTGGAATTTTTAAATATCTTCCAGAAAGTGTTTCGGTGGTAAAGATGAGCGGTTTTGAAAAAATGTCATAGAAAAGCTTCGTGGGTAAGATTAACAGAATGTTCAACATCATCTAAATTGTGCGTTAGAATCGCAGTGTACGCTCTGAAAAAACGGTATTAGCAAACCTCACATTCGCGTACGGAACCGAAAAAGATTTCCTCAGAAACTTTTAAGTGAACCTATGGCGAGAGATTTGGCTGTCTTCACCTCTGATAGTTTCGTAGCTTCTTGCCAAAACCATCATGAGTTAACTTGTATGCTATCGAACGTTTATTTCTACGATTCATTTACTATCCGTATGATTTTTCTCGGATCAGTGGAAGAAGAAGATACCGAAACGTCGTTATTTCGGTCTCCGATTGTGAGGTTCTAATTTGGCTCCTCGACGTCCTCCGTTTATCACAAAAAGTAACAGTACAAATACAACCCCCATTATATATCCTTTCTCGCTGTATATATATATGTAACAGCAGCAGAAAAGAGAGAGAAATGGGGAACCACGTGGTGAGGTGATACAATAAAATGTTACGATAAACGTGGTGTGATGAAAAAGGAATGTATGACCAAGAGAAAGATAAGAGAATGACTACCGTATCTGA
This sequence comes from Didymodactylos carnosus, assembly GCA_905250885.1. NCBI lineage: Eukaryota > Metazoa > Rotifera > Eurotatoria > Philodinida > Philodinidae > Didymodactylos > Didymodactylos carnosus. The sequence continues at coordinate 12,694 of CAJNOQ010003792.1, forward strand.
TATGCGAATGGTCTAGCCTGTATCTGCCGTGAGAAAAAGTGTTTTCTTCCATAAATAATGATCATTATACAAAATATTTAAAGGCGCTTCTCTTGTGTCCGAGGGAAGAATTCTTTTAGATTTCCGTAAGACACCTGTTCTTTACGGCATACAGAGTTAGCCAAGAATGAGTTTGAGCATGGCCTTCTCTGTTTATTTGGTATTAAAGTGCGAATTATGTTTGTCGACTTTGTCGATGTTAGCCGTCTACTCCTAACCCTGTTAATCTGTAAACAGTAAGAACGCACCATTTGACTGTTATTGTTGCCTGAATATTGAGCACTGTCGATCCAGAAAATCGTCATGCTGTTTGTTCGATTATCCGAATTCAACTTTGCTTGCACCTATCGTATATGAAAATTATTAAGGAAATAAGAGTAAGCAGAGTTTTTTAATCAACTCACACAAGCTTTTAAGATATTGCGTTGAACAATACTGAGAGAATTGTTGACCACCAAAGAACCATTAATTGACGATGACATATTGTTATTCTGAGCTATAGGGAGAACGAGTATTAAGGTTACTGTCTCCGCAGTTGTACGGACAGGATCGTCGTCACGGATCTTCGGAAGGAAAGCCGATATCAAGCTGAAAAGAGAGGATATACTGTCTCACCGTAGTCTGCAATAAACCAAATTTGGATTTTAAAGGCTGTGGTTATAAGGTAAGAGAAAGTGTCCAGATAGATTGCAACTTGCTGCACAACTGTGATGCTTGATTAGAAAAGGAAATGTGTTGCCCGGCACATCAACGCTGATCTCTTAGGAGGCCTAGTATCAAGACATTGATTAGTCTTTAGTTTGTTTTGACTCGTAGCGCGCGTATAACTCACGTGTGGTCGTCATTTCTGAATAATATGAGACCTACCCGACAACAATAAAGGCAGTGATGACAGATAAGATGGTAGCCACACACCAGAGTGTTCCACATTGCTGACGAGTTATTGGTAACGAAAACACTCCTGCAAGTAGGCATATAACGATTAATCAATAGATACGACCTCAGTAAGGACCTACGTTTTTCTTGTTTATTAACTTCTTTCGGACTGTCAGGTTCGGCAGGAACAATGCTGTTGTTATGGGTAGCAGCCGAAAGTTCACTGGCTGGAAACATGCTGAATGCGCAAAGTAGTTTTCACTAAAAAAAACGGTCTAAAAGTACAAAATGTGAGATGACGTGGGCTTGCTTTATACTATTCTGATCATGTATTTTTCAACTATTGTCACACACGAAAGTAATCCTCTTTCTTCATCTGTTCTGCATCGTTGCTTTTCTCCTAACGTTTTCGTTGTTCAATTTTATGCAGATGAGTCAAAAAGCTATTCAAGGGTGTTTGTATCAAGGACTCTGTTTCTCTGTTCACCAATTTAATTTAAATTTCCAGTGAAGATCAGACGTCATCAAAGAATTCAGGAGCCTAATTTGAGCCAACCGAAATTTTCACCCTTCCAGTCGCTTCTTCTCACTTATTGCACGCATGTTATACACGAGGAGGTAGTGTTCAAGCGGTCACGCAGAACACATTAACAAACAGTGAGGAGAAAAGCAACGATGCAGAACAGATGAAGAAAGATTTTTAGATCGTTTTCTTACTGAAAATATTCTCGGCATTCAGCAAAAACTCCATGTATTTGTATTAGTGTAAAAATTCATGAGTGAAGACACGCGTATATAAAAAAGTGCTATGAAAAATTGAATAAGTTAAATAATAACTTTAGAGTAAGTACACAGCAATTGAAACAGAAATTTAAAAGATGTGACTGTGTACTTACTTATTTTGAGCTCAAACCGGAAATGAATTGCACCATGTTCCCGAAGAGAAAGCCGGATAAAACATGGTGAAATCAGTCTCCAAGTATACTCTTTAAAGAGGGAATTTTCTTGTTTATAGAACTTGTACTTTTCGGTGCTATTATGAATTAAAGTTGAATCCTGCGTGATAATGGGCAATTTCAGAAATTTTCTTAGAAGCTATTCTAAGATAAAAGTAAAAGATGACTTGGATTCAAAGAGGACTGAATGAAAAGTCCAAAAATATCTGTGCATAAGTAATTTTATGTGCTCTAGCTAATGATGCTAAAAGTAGAGCTGAGAATTTTGTAGTTCAAGCGAAAAACGAGTTTTTGTCTTAATTAAATTTTTCTAAAAACTTGTATATTCCTATATTCCGAATTGTGCGTGTTCTAGAATATCATGTTTGTTTATGCATTTGAGTAGAGGTAAACCTTGCGAAGCTAACCGTAATAGGGATTATTTAATTTCAACAAAAACTGGGTGAGTTATGACAGACATGTGTGGTAACAGTAAAAACGTGTTACCGTTACCGATGCTTCGGTAACAACTTCAAATTTTTATTAAAAGCGGTAAAAAATCTCAAAATTTTACCGCGGTAAACTTCGATAAAAACCTTTTACCCGTTACCGACGGTAATTTACTGATGACTACAGAGTTGTTAATAATATATGAATTCAAATCAATTTTCAAAAAATAATCGGTAAAAGTAATTTTATTACCGTTACTGGCTTACGGTAAAACCTTAAAAATTTTACAGCGGTAACCCTCGGTAAAAAAATCCTTTACCGTTACCGCTCATGCCTAGTTATGAATTATAGATCGAACCGTAGTTATCCATACACTTCTAATAGAGACGACAGATATTCACATCTTCAATCTTGATATATCGCTAATATGAGAAGAGCACGATATCATATGAAAAAAAACAACTTCTGAGACTAGTGTTTTTATTCGATTTCCTTTTATCCATATAATCTAGGCTATATGCTCTGGTGATCGTGAAAGTTTGGTGAAACTCTTTTTTGTTTGAACTTTTCCGACTCTTTATAGCGAAATTCATTCTTATGGCTTATAGTAACGCTCTCATTGGCCCCATTAAGCACCAATGGTTACACGTCGTAATACCTAGCCCATCATAACAGATGATGTCCATGGCGGCGCTGCCGCTGCGGCGGAAGCGGCAACGTATTCTTCTTTACCGTCGCGGCGCGGCAGCTTATTTATTTTTGCCATCGTGGCGCCGCGCGGCAGCGGTTGAATTTTTGAAAAGATTTATTTAATTTTTGTCAAAAAAATCTGTGATAAAGCTATTCAAATCCTAGCATCATGATGAACGCTGGAGTTATCGTACTATTTATAAATTAGCTTTTTCGTGGCTGTTGATATTTCTTTTCTAGACGTTATATAGTTCTAACAACAGACATACATTCTATATATTTATATGTTCTTCTTTCGTTTGTATCTTTTCTTTGATTTTCTCGCTGAATCATCTGTATTCGTCTGATATATGTGCCGAGGTCATTCTTTCTTTCTTTCTCTCTCTTCTCGTCCATGAGGATCATTGAGATTCTCACATTCTCACATCAATAATTAATGAAAATCCTCTTACTTTTTGGTCAAGTGAACTTGCAACTTTGAAATTTCCGCTTTTAAAATGTCTTGCTCGAAAACTCTTTTCAATTCGTACCACGTCCTCAGGAACCGAATGACTTTTCAGTTATAGTGGACTTATATTAAATAATAGGAGACAAAGATTATCACAAAATCAGGCTGATAATATGCTGATGATTAGAAGTGCTCGACAAGTACTAGCAAACGTAAAACAAGATGGTTCAACAAGCACGTGATTGTTCTTTTTTGTACAATATTTCTACTAGTAATTTATGTGAAAAAAATATGAAATATAACAAACACTTAAATCATTTTGCACCAACTTTTTTTATGACAAAAATGTCGATCTTATTACACAAGCGACAGATAAAGAATTGACTTGGAATATTCACATATGATTAATTGATCAAAATATTTTAGATCTAAATATCATATATATATAAAAATTCACTTCTTAGTGACTATATATTATGCCAGGTACTCTCAATTTTTTATCATTTCTATATCTTTCTAATCTTAAATATTAGTTATGCAAATGGAGAGCAGCCATCTAAGTTGCTTCCCATCGCGTCGCGGCACCGATTTTTTAAGAACATCCGCGTCGCGGCAGCGGCACGGTGCCAAATTTTGGAAACGTCCGCATCAGTGTTTTCGAAACTTTGGCGGCGCGGCAGCGGCTGATTACTAACCGCGATGGACATGTCTGTGTCATATATAGCAAAATTTAGCGATATTAGACTATTTCTTCAGCTGCAAATATTAAAATATCAGTGATTTTTAAGATGCTATTTTTAATCACGGAGAACAAATACATCAGACCTGTGAATATGAGATTGAGCGGGCCGATTTTGATTCTTATCGACCCCGGTCCTTCGGATTATTACCTTCATTTTCCTGAAGCTGTTATAGAAAATAACTACACATACTGTACTGTAAACATAATGTATCTGTATCGAGTAGGTACAGTCCCGTTACGTGAATAAACAAGTCAACCTTTTAAATTTTCCGTGTTTTCAATTAGAATCCCACCGAAACAAATCAAGGGTCATTATAAAGAAAAAAAGTTCCACTTTGATCTTTCCCTTTCATTCGACGTTGGAAATGAAACACTTTACTTACAGACAAACAACAAAAATAATAGAAAAGAAAAAAAATAACAAAATGAAATTGTTATAAAGAACAACTACGTATTTTACCAATCAGTTTGTCTATGGCATCCTCGGTTCATCACGCTATTTCGTCAATGAATAATAATTCTACTGAACAATATCCACATTCTATATAATGTAGAAAATTTTATTCTAATATGGCTTCATACCACAACTGATAATATAGACAATGATGATAATCTTCAACTTCGTGCTATTATCAATTCTATAGAAATTTTTCATAATCGAGATGAATGTGTTGATTATATTACAAACATAAAAATGAAAAAAGCTTTTTTTGATTATATCAGGATCAAAAATGGAGGAAACAAAAGATTATTAAGCACTGAAGAAATTATTTCACTTATTAATCAATTATCACAAATTGATTCAATTTATATTTACAGAAAAAATTCTAATTTATTGAAAAACTTCAGATGGCTGGAAGAAAAATTACGTAGCGTATTCACTGACCTCACATCAATTTCAGTTCAATTGAACAGAGATGTAACACGAGCGTCATACGACTGAACTTTATTCGATACAATTGATTTATTGACTGACAATATTCATGATGGTATAAATAAACGAGAAGTTTCATTTATGTATGCGCAATTATTAAAAGAAATTTTTACTTCTTCTGAATATTCCAGTGCTGCTAAACAAGAACTGCTAGATGAATGTCATCTACAGTATGCTCACAATGCAATTAAACTTTATAAAATTGATGAATTTGAACAAAACTATGCATCAGATGAAGCTGTATATTGGTATACACGTGACATGTGTCTATATCGTATGATGAATAAAGCCCTACGCACACAAGATCTTCGTATCTTATATAAAATGAAATTTTTTATTAAAGATCTTCATCAGAATTTACAAAAATTGTATGATGAATCAAATTTTAAGTCAATCGTAACAGTTTACCGTGGTCAAAATATGCCATCAGATGAGTTTAATAAGCCATTATAAAATAAGACTGGTGGATTTTTTTCGATTAAATCGTTTTGGTCTACAACATTTTATAAAGACTTAGCTATCGTACTTGCTGAACCAAGTCTCGATACGAAAGGTATCTTATTTGAGACAGAAATTGATACAAAAATAATAAACAATAAGAGTCCATTTGCGAATATGGAACATGAGTCATTTTCAAGATGGGAAACGAGAGATACTCTTGCCAATCGGTGCAGTATTTCGTATTGAATCTACAGATAAACTTGATAATGGAAGAAACTATATACAATTAGTATGGACTACTGATGAGGATACACAACTGAAACAATTAGCCGATCTTTTTAGACAAAAAATCGATGGGACAAACCATTTGTATTATTTAGCACGATTGATGATAATCATGGATGAGTGTAATAACACCGAACAATTTCTTCAATTAGTATTAAATGATTCGTTACCTAATTATAATCTTAATGATTTTGTTCATATTTATTTTGATATGGGTAAAATTTCACATAAAAAGTCAGAGTATAAAACTGCAATACACTATTATAAAAAGTCACTTGACACTATCGAGAAACACTTATCACCCAATAATAATTTGCCAACAGTCATGTATCAAAGTATGAGTACAACTTATTTAATTAAAGGTAATCATAATCAGACACTAACTTACTGTCAAAAATCTATTAAAAATTGCTTAAACTCGTCAACACTGATTCCAGTCAGTAAGGGGACACCTTCTATATCCTGATCGGGATATATATCCCGATCAGGATATAGAAAAAAAGTAGTATCCCGATCGGGATATAAAACACGAAATTTCGTCGTAAAAACGATTAAGGGGAAAATGACGACATTTTGGGGTAAAATTGACTTCACCATTAGA
>CAJNOQ010003793.1:0-19133 GCA_905250885.1 Didymodactylos carnosus
CAGCGTCATAGCAGAAAGGAAAAAACACTGTACTTCTCTTTTTGATAAAAAAGACATGTGTTTGAAAATAGAAGAGTGAATTGTAACCGACGAAACTCTCCTGATTTGTGTTCTAGTGGCAAGACCCAAATAGAATTCGTCGGGAACAAACTCTCTCTCCGAAAAGCTTTTTCTCAAGGCAGTGGGACACTAATTTCACCACGTTTTACCCGGATTACTCTTCGGGAACATGATGCAATACATCTCAAAATTAGTTGAATTTGAGATCAAAATAAGTACACGCAATTCTATTTACATCTCTCGCCTCACTCTCTGTGCTCTTATTCTGAATAAGTTATCATTCAACTTATTCAAGTTAAAATAAGAAAAAGAATATATTTGGTGGTCAACATGGTGAAATCAGAATCCTAACTGTCATAAGCAAATTCATTCAAGAGGAGTTTTCTTGCCCATAAAAGTTGTATTTTTTTCTTTACAAAAAAAGGATCTTAATTCTTACAAATAACGCCTTTTGGAAGGTCTGTTTATCTCAATATGATCGCGAAGTTTCAGTCTTACGAATGTTTTGGTGTCTAAAAGTATTTTGTTCAAAATCGCTTTTTATGACGTTAAGTTGAGAATCTGTACGAAGGCTAAAAAGGGTGACCTTTTTCTCATGCAGTTTTTTGAGTATTAAATGCAATTAAAATTAGGACTTGAAATAAAAAGTTAATTTTTAATTTTTGAATAATATGAGTTTACCTCCGAGGATATAAGTTTTGAAAAACTTTTGAAATCAGGTAGAGCGCAAAAGGTTTTACAAGGTAGTGAATTTTATTTACATGGTTTGAACAGCACCTTGCAAAAAGTCAAAACCTGAAATATTATTTTAAAATGAATTGTACTTTCGTTCTATAAATACATGATGCCAATTTTGGCGGAAAAATTCTGAGTTTTCGAATTTTTTCTGCCTCATTTCTGCTCTTTTTTCTTCTAAGCCATTCTGATTTTGAATGTCTTTTTTTTTAGCTTTTTCTGATTTTCATGTTTGAGATCTGATATTCCTGATTGCGAAGTTTAAAAAGATCGTATTTCTACAACGAAAGGTCGTGGGCAGCCGGGAGCAGTCTTATTTTATAGAGGATACTTCACTCTATTATGCACTATGTCAAACTCAAAAATGAAAATTTTTCTAAAAGAATAACTGAGTTTGAAATGAATTACATTACGTTACCGAAGAAAAAGCCGGGTAAAACATGGTGAAATTAGCGTCCTAACGGTCTCAAGAAACGCTAACTAGAAGGGAGTTTTCTTGCTTCCAAAACTTGTTTGTTTTCAGGGTATTGAGCTTAATAGTTTCTATTGTATTTAATCTTAATTTATAGGTCTGAAATTGTTTTCTAAACCAAAAAAGTGAAGTCTTGAAAAAAGACTTTTCTTGTATAGCTCCATACAAGCTGTCGAATGAAACTGAGATTAAAGTTTCAAAACTTTTAGCTTCTTGAAAAGTAAAATTTTAACTTTTTTAACTTCGCGTTCTTTTAAAAAATATAAAAGATATTTGGACAAATGTAAATAGAACGAAAATACTTTCAACAGTAACGTGGGTGTAGTGGTTAAAGACATTTACTCGTGAAACGAGTGGTCACAGGTTCAGTTGCTGTCGTTCTTTTTCTCACTTTTTGCCTAGGGAGTTTTTATTTTAATTCATTACTGTTTTTAAACTTTTTAGCATTAAAAAGTGGCATAAGAAACGAAAGCAAAGAGCGTTGTCTCTCATAAGCAAATGAGTTCTCTCTTTAGCTATTTCGAACTATCCTAATCACTTATTAGGAATTATTCATCTTTAAATAAATATCGTTTAAACCAACGTATTAAATGCTAGTTTTTTCCTAATCCGTTGACTGTTCTAAAATGGCATGGTGATAGACACTTAACGGTCGATATGAAGTTTAGTTTTGAGGGTATACAGTTAAATGCCTGTTTTTAGTCCGTTTACCTGCATTCACCCGCTACTATGTACATATTCGAAACAGCCAAGTCCGTAAGCCAGTATTTAAGTTACCTCTTCATTTTTCCAAGTCCTTTACTATATCCACAACCTTTACCTGACACCATTATCCTAGTTTAAGGTCATCGCAGACCCGTAGTTTAACGTCATTGCGGACGACAGTCAAAAAAGACCTACACTGCTACCGCGGTAGCAGTGTGCAATTTACATAGAGCACATGAACAAGACCTATTTTTTGTCAAAATCGCATTTCTTTCATAAAAACATTATTTTCTACTACTCAAAAAAGAATGGCTGATGAAAAAACTGAAATAAAAATAATTCTTCACGGAAATTCCCTGAAGGGATCCTTACCCTAAATTTTTGACAAAAACGTTTTTGCTCAAAAGTAGCTCAAAAGCATGTCACTCGATGCAGTTTTTCACGCTGATTCGAAAATGTATAAATTGTCTGCAAATATTACTTCTAGGGCGAGAAAACTCAATTTTAGCTGGAAAACCTAATTAGCTAGCATCGAGTCGTGTGCAGTTTCTAAACACAAAATTGATAAAGTTCGTTTGGTTCATTATTAAGACGCGTCTAGGTAGTGTAAATATGCACCATTTGACACTTCTTATATTGACGCGTTTAAACGCGTTAATGTTTTTAATTAAGTATTTTTTCAAAATCGCATGAAAACAAATTGTGAGTTAAGTAAGTCATCATCTTGGCAAAGTTTTGATTTAAAGCATTGCTCGCTTTCATTGCATGTTGTCAAATTGACACAGATACACATTAATATTTCTAAAAACAGTTTCATCAACTCGTTGTAACTTGAACAAAAATAATATAATATTAACTATAACTAAAACGTGTACAGTGCTTCTGTGTTTTAGATTCACTGTGTTATAATGCAATGAAAAAATTCGTCTACGTTAGCGCCCGCACAATTTCATGACGACAATTTAACTATCTACGAAAACGCAAAATCCGACTTGGCACGCCAAAATAGCAAAAAGACTGCGCATAAAACGAAACGCATTAGTATAAAAAGCGCCTGGACCCGTTAAATGGGTGTGTATTGAGTTACAGGTCAGGATAAGACGCGTTTGTCAGGATAAGCGTGTCTGAACACGGCTTTTGATTAAAATTTACACAGGCGTCTAAACGTATTATGACACGACCGTTTAAAAGTGTTCGTTCAAACTTTCGAAACGTTTAAACGCGACTGTTTAGAAAGTTTTCTTAGACGCGTTTAAACACTTCCTATCCCAACTCGTTTAGACGCATCTATAGGTTAGTTTTTAAAAAAAGGCATCTGTACGCGTGGTTAAACGCGTCTAGATGCGTCTGATCAGTTTTCCATTAAATGACGTGTCTAAACGCTGTTTCTTGTCAAAAGTTGCCTGCCGCGTCTAATGTAAACGCGTTTGCTAATTTTTTTAAAAAATAACGCGTTTGGACGCGTCTTTCTTAATATACATATGCTTCAGAGTGCTGCCATAAGTAGTCGAAACTGACCAACGTTAGGCTTTGTTGAACCGTTGGATTAGACTAAACGTTCCTTTTGTCTTCATCCTCTATTATTAGCATATCCAAATCTAACTGTTTAAATTAGACTCAAGGTCGGCGCTAAACCAAATAAGGCCAAACGTGGGTTTTAGATGTAGAATTTTACGACGAACCCGACAGCGGACTTCTAATAATTCCATCTTGAGTTTTGAACAGTGCGCCACAGCAGCTGTGATTTTCATTAACAAATTTTAACTTCTTTTTCTTCCAAATTTTCCACACCTCAGCTTCATTTGTGGAAACATGGTCTAGCTTATTACTCTTTACATTTTACTCAGTATTACTCTTTACATTTACTCTTTCTTATGGCTGTCGGTGTTACGTGATTTATCGGAATATCAAGTTTAGTTTGTGCAAGAAAGTAGTCATTAAAAAGTTTGGTCTTTATTTTGGAAGTGTTAATTATTTCTTTGTTTTTGATTAGGGGAAATATTAGTCGGTCAGAACGGTCATTTAAAAAGGACTTGATGGATTTCCACCATCCTGAAGTACCTGCGTGAGTAGCAGTCGTGTTCTCAATCAATATACTAATTTCATCTCTCTTTTCTTGTATCCGTAGATCACAGTCTTTCGAGTGCTCTTCTAACAGAATTTGATGATGAAGTTTTCCAGTTCGTCTATAAAGACGCAAAAGTCGTCTCCTTTTTCGTAACATTCGTCGTACATTGTTGTCTAAATACGGAGATTTTCTTTTTGAAGTATCCAGCGTGTTTTGTGGTACATATTTCTGAACTAAGTCCAGGAACGTGTTTGTCCATGTCTCAACAACAGTTTCTGGATCAGTATGAATATAGGAAGTAGTCCAATCAGTCTGGCATATAGCTGTCACAAGTCCGTCCCAGTCAGCTTTTGCATAGTCCCAAATCTTTTTTTTTATCCGACGTTTACTATTTAGACAACTTAGTGTTTCTCTGACAACATGATGACCTAAATGGTCAATGTTGCTTGCCAGCAGAGGAATATCTACTTGTACGTTAGAACACAGATTCTGATTGTTAGTAAGAATTAAGTCTAGCATTGAGTATCGTGTTTTAGAATAATAATACGTAGGTTCAGACACGACTTGAACAAGATTATTATGGGCACAAAAATTAAACAGTGCAACACCATTCGCCCAAAAGTTATACATGCTATTAAATGTTTATGTTACTTTATAAAAAGATGTCTACAGATATATGAGATCTTTTTTCGCGTACACATTTTAATGCACATGCATGTGGTAGAGTTGTTCTAAGCTTTATTTGTAAAAAGAAGAAAAAGAAAGGAATTTCCATTGAGTAAATATAGAACAGCAAAACGAAAGAGGAATAGACCCGTGACATCATTTTGACTGTTCAACAAGCGAAAATTGCAACAGAAAACACACACACACACACAGAGAAAAAGGAGAAATACATAAATAACCACGATGTAAAATAAAAGAACAAGAATGTGGTAGGGTTATTAGGCCGCGAGCTAATGCCTAACTAATATTCGTCCTTGATAATTGCCCTTGTTCAACTTTAAACGTTCGATTTTGTCTCAACTATTTTGTTCTTCTAAAGTAAAATTATCAGAATTATGTATAAAAAGAAAAGAGAGAAAATAGTCGAAAGAATAAGATAGAGACGTTACTCGATGACGTTACTTCGAGTGAGTAGCATCCATAACTGAACGAACGATTAATAATACAGAAAGAGAAAGACTGTGATAAACCCATCGCCCGTCTATGAGCTATTACACGAGAAAAGCGGCAGATTACCATAAGACCATGCTCAATCGATGTCTCAGATTTGCTTCTGACTAGTCCTGTCTTGTTCAAGATGTGTGAAAACATAAATTCAAATTTTGAGCCTTCTAGGACTTTTACTTTCTGAGTTCTGCACGGTTTTCTAGAGTCCGCTCGATGAAAAATTCAGCATCCAAAAAATGGAGAGCAAAAATACAGATACTGTTTTTCCGCCAAGACAAGTGATGGAAGAGGAATTTTTTCACCCTATGTAGCCCATTGCACGGTTTATCCGATAATACGATTAGATTGTTTTTACCTCGGACCTTCAGGCCGACACCGAAGACTCTCCGAGAATCTTATGAGTTTATATTATTTGACGCCGTTCTCGAGCATATGGCTTAAGTATAAAACGAGATGCACTTTTTCATAGACATTCAAGTGTGGACTATCCGAATCCGGTCTCAATAGTTTGGAATCTTGTAAAGATCTCTGGAAAACCTCTGGGGGTTTCTGGAAACCCCTTAAGTTTACCAAAAAATTTTTAAATTGCATAATTGGAAAGAGCACAAAAATCTGAATAAAATGAGGTATCGCTCATAGTTTTTCAGTTTTTCTAGGTCATAAATTCGACAACCTAAAAATTAGGTTTTTATAGTAAACCATTTTTGCTTGAACATCTGTTATTTTTTCACTTTTTTAAAGTTATTGCTAAACTTATGAGCAACAATAACAATACCTCATTTTGTTCAGATTTTTGTGCTCTTTCCAATTATGCAATTTAAAATTTTTTTGGTAAACTTAAGGGATTTCCAGAAACCCCCAAAGGTTTTCCAGAGATCTTTACAAGATTCTAAACTGTTGAGATCAGATTCGGATAGTCCACACTTGAATGTCTATGAGAAAGTGCATCTCGTTTTATACTTAAGCCAGATGCTCGAGAATGGCGTCAAATAATATAAACTCGAAAGATCCTCAGAGACCCTTCAGTGTCGGGCTGAAAAACAGAAGCAAATCTGAGACATCGATTGAGCATGACTTGTTGTTTCTCTCATGCAATAACCCCTATACATAGTAAAATAACAACAGTAAAAAGAAAGAGAAAAATAACTATTGTCTTGTCATTGAACCGGCTGATCTATATTGAAAGAAATAATTACGGTCTAGAAATAGTTTTCGGTTTTTTACTGACATTTGTTGATGCTTTCTAACTTTGTTCATTAAAATGATGAAAACAAACAGACTCGTATGACGCCGAACAGCCGCAGTCCATACGTTTTATATTTCGGAACATATAAAGAGTTTACAAGTTTATAGATGTAACACCTGTCCTGGCTGCGAGCGCGGACCGAAGGGACGCTTGAACATTGTCTGGAATTTCGAAATATTGTTAGAGCTCTGGGGATCGTTCGGGGTCAGATAAAACCAAATAAAATTACAGAGACTCGATGAATTACACAAATTGAGTAAATAACGCTATGACGCTTTCAAACTTTTGAGAGTCACATAACTCGTGAACTGATGACTTGATAGACTTGACTTCTATTCCATACTTGGCTTCGAAACATGTACTCACTCTGGTAAACTTTTTCTGACCGGTGAAAAGCTAAAGCAGCTGCTTGTGTAAACTAAGGTGCAAAATATGGACGTTCTTATCGTAAAAAATATGCATCAATTCTGTAGTAGCAAGATCGAGTTACAACAGAATGAATAATAATACCGACAGCGCATTCATTCGACTTACAGGCGATGGACTTAGTGAATCGATGCGATTCACGTTATTTATTTTAATATTCTCTTCGTTATCCTATTGACAAAAGAGCGTTATACAACTAATCAAATTCCCGTTACGGTAGGTGAAAAAAGACAGTAATTGATGCACGTTCTTCATGTTATTGATCGAATGACATATGCTTATTTTGTAAGAAAATATGTGATCGTTACGTTTAGTTTTTTCTTCCAAAGTAAAACCTTCTGTAGAAAGAAGGTAAGGTTTTTATACTTTTTTCTCTTCGCAATATTTATAGCATTTTCTCTTTTTATTTCAGAGAAAACAGAAGTGAAAATTAAAACAAAAAGTGTAGTAGCTATTTCGATTTTCTCGTGCTCCAATAACGCGGTTTGTGTGAACGCAGTTCGATTGATAGCTCTATAAAATATCGTTTCTGTTTTAGATACAGAGAGTGAGGAATGAGTGATCGACGTGCCTCCAAAAGCAAAGCAAGAAGCCGAAGTAGCAGTTATGACAATGTTCCATCTAGCAGCACTGGAATGACAAGTAGTGATGGTTCACAACAGGAGGCGAAAGATGAAACGTATCTATGGGAAATCCTTCAGACAGATGTGAACACATTTTTGAATATTCCAGCAACTTGTCATTCTACTACACTAGACATAACTGAAATACAGTTCGCACTTTACAAGATTACCCATATAAAAGCTTGCTCCTTAGCACGCAGTATGTTATCAAAAGAATCTGACCCCACACAACGTATACCAAAAGCGCTACGTAAATATTTTGGTGAGCATATCGGCTGTGGAGATGGTAAATACGCCGTTTCGACTGCTAGAATTAAAACATGTTTCTATCAGGAGCCTGGTTTTAACACGGAAGAGAACCATTATTCTTTATTATACATATGGACAAGTATGAAAACGGGCAAACATTACATTGGAGAAACTAAACAGTCACTCCTGGAGCGAACCAAGCAACATTTCTAAGAAGCGGTGGGACAACGGTCATCGGCAAATAGAGAACTGAATCATGCAATTTGCATGCACTCAGCCAAAGAATGGGATTTACAAATTTTACGTTTCTCTATTCATCTGAGTAAAGAAAGAAAACAGATTGAGCAGTATTATATTCGAGAATTGCATAGCGAATGGCCACACGGATATAATACGAGAACAACCAAAAAAAAGCTGACAGATCCGTACACAGTAGGTAACGCTGAAGCTGAAGAAATTATGAAGAAAATAAATTTGTACCGTATACAACAAAAGATTGGAAAACTACAAAAATCTGTTACGGCGTTGTGTCGATTACTAAACAGGGAATTTTTTGCTCGCGAACAACCCATAATCAAATCGAGAAGCGGATTAAGTCATACGAGGAACTGAGTTAGCGGCAGCACAGGGAGTAGTGCAGAAAAAGGTAACAGAATTGTTAGTTAAGAACAGCAGTGGGTAAATATCAATGTCCTGGTTGTAGAAAAACCTTTATGCCTCAAGGAATTACAATGCATGCTAAAGAGTGTGCTGAGGATTGGTGCAAAAAGAACAATATTAAATGAACAAAATAATATGATGGTAAACATCTACTGGAATTTGACTTTGTGAGACCGATGGGTATCACTTAAACTGATTACAGAGGGTGGTACCTTGATAATTAACTTAGTTCAATTTTCAAACACGCATCTCCACAGAGAATGTAACTTCTAAAAAGCAATAAAATTAATTTCTTGGTAATATATTCAATATGGTTATTGGCTTCTGTAGTTTTACAGGTTTTGAATACTTAAAAGAAATAATTTGATTTTTGTTTAAAAGTAAACAAAATAATAAGAATGTATTCGCCTGAGCACCACTTGGGCATCCTGTGATTATTATATTTAATCTTTGACATTCTAAACATCATTAACAACGAAATTGGATGTCATCATACAATTCGCTCTTGTACTCCTGCTGAAATTAATATCTTTGTAAGATGCACGTAGTTCAAGATTTGAGTAAAATTTATTTTCGAACATATTATACACCGTTGGGTAGAGGATCTATTCGTGTAGTTTTGAAGCTGAGCATCTAGCGAATCTAACCGCGTAAAAATATTGGCTCTACTACTGCTACGGAAATCTGTGAGAATTCTGCAAAATTGGGTGCCGTCTTTGAGCCATGTACATTGGAAAAGCTTTTGTGAATAGACGTGTGATTCTAAAATTTTTAGAAATTCGTTTGACCATTTTCTGATTCAGTTTTAGATGCTGAATCCAAAAACCTTTGTTTCGAGTACTGAAACCCTAACTCAAAAAGACTAAAACCATTTTTTTGAAACCTTCCCTTTTTCCCTTTCCGCATTTTGAGTTTTTCGACCGGAAAAAAGTACTGTGGAACAGGGTAATAGTAAAACATGAAGACACCCATAGACACTTACAGACAGCTACATAGACATCCATACACAGACATCCAAGGATGTGGCTGTCTAGATCAGTGGCTGTCTATGGATGTCTGTGGCTGTCTGTGCGCGGTCTGCGGATGTCTGTGTGTTGTCTATGGGTGTCTTCATGTTTTACTATTACCCCATAGAACATATATTCGTGATCGCCTCGAAATCCTCTATCCAACGGTGTATAATATGTTCGGAAATAAATTTGTACTCGAACTTTAAATTACATGCATCTTATGATATACTCAAACGTCACACCCATCAAGCATGATACTATAGTTAGTACAAGAACACTTATTGCACATTTTCCACATATTAATTTCGACCGCTGTATTGTCCAAAAAAAGTACTTAATATGTATCTGTCATTAACCAAGTCAACACTAACACATCGTGAGAGTGCGATGTGACCTTGCTGATAGGAGAACGGAATAAAGACATTCAAAATTTTCCTTTTCGTTCTCAACATCATTCGCTTGAAACTTTTGTTTCTACTAACAAAAGCAACATGAGAAGCAAGATAGACTTAAATGACAGAAACTAATATATTAAAAATAATATTTTGCAAGTTTATAGATAAAATTTCACGCTCCTACTACGAAAATATAAAATTTTTGAACTTTTACTCTATTCTCTGTGCTCTGTTCATTAATTCTGATTGAGTAGACTCTCATGTCTCGACTGCATAAGATTTTCGTCGTTATTCATTCCAAGTATTATGTTGTGGGAGATGTTTTTCCTACATATACACTGTGAGAAATTCTTAGTGTGCTTTCAAACGAAGATAAACGGTTGGAATCAATACGCGTGTTACATGAGAAAGTTAGGCTAACTCGTATCCATCCGATTCAATCCAACTAAAACTCAAGACTCGAATTCTTTTTTAAAATGAAGCTTATTCTGTCGTGACCATAATCTCAAAAGTGTTCCATTTTCGTGGCCTGTCCGGCTAATCGTCAACCGATATAATAAACTAGGAGTTGAACGTTTTTAAAAACTAATGCGCCAGATTGTAGAGCACTCTCTCTTACATAAGGAACTATAATTTGTTTCATTGCATCATGGATAGAACAAGAAAAAATAAAGCTCAACCAGAGTCGTTCATGAATTCTAATTATAGGGGCATATATCGTCGGTAAACAAAATGCATGTGCACAACAAACGAAAAGCTTAGTCTACAAGTATTTGGTATGTAACAAATCTAGAGAAATCAGACTTCATTTTGGCCAACTCGTTTACCTTTCAGATCTTATTGTTAAAACAGTTTTATCAAAATCTCGCCAAATGTGGCGCGATTGCGTTACCAAAATGCGCTCTTATTCTTCGATGTACATAGTGATCCAAAAAAAACTTACCCCGTGTGTATTTATTGACTTTCTTGTGTACAAATATAATTGAACTTTTTATCATTAGTTTATTCGAATAGAGCAAAGATTTCTGGACGAAATGAGACGTCTCCGTGCTCTCGAAGAGCTTTTCTCATGAAACAGCATTCAATTTACGGAAGGTCCCATACCACCAAAATCGGGACAATTAATGGGCAAACAAGAAAAATATGCCGTAAATTCCGTAAATTCAATGCTGTTTCATGAAAAAAGTTCTTAGAGAGTTCGGAGACGTCTCATTTTGTCCAGAAATCTTTGCTCTATTTGAATAAACTAATGATAAAAAGTTCAATTATATTTGTACACAAGAAAGTCAATAAATACACAGGGGTTAAGTTTTTTTTGGATCACTCTGTATTATTGTAAAAATAAAACAAGAAATCATGCAATGAATAATTAAATTTTTGTTCGATACTTTAGCTAGAAGATTAACATCCAATTCAACTGATGTTGCTAAATGAAATAGTCAAACGTAACTCAAATTCATTTTTAATAGATACTAAAACTGTTTATGTTGATAGGCAATAATTATAAATAATAAAATATTTTTCGAACAACATTTTTGTTTTCTGTTTTCTTTAAATACTTTATCTTATAGTTTATTTATTCAATCCAAACCTTCTTCAATGGATAAATAATTCAGAAAATACAAAATTGAGCGATAAGAAATATAAAGCTAAAATTTACAACATCTAAAAACGTAATATATATTAATATTGATAAGGATCACTTCCTTTCTCTCGGCCTTAAGTTATGAGTTTTGTTGATGTTAGGCGGTTTTTTATTATATCCGTTAATAACGGATATAATAATAAACAAATAATATGCAGTCAATGGCTTCCAACCATACAAAGACCGGGGAAAAGAGAGGATCCGGACTGAGAGGCGAAAAATTGCCTGACATTAACAAAAGTCATAACTTAAGGCCGAGAGAAGAAGGAAAAGTAGTGATTCTTATCAATATCCTATTTTATGTTTTTAGATGTAAATTTTAGCTTTATATTTTGTGTTTTCTGAATTATTTATCTACTGAAGTAGGTGTATAAAATACCGAAAGGTTTGAATTGAATAAATAAACTACAAGACAAAATATTCCAAAAAAAAATGACTTCAAATATACAACAAACTCGTAAAAACGGTTAATAAACATTTTACAAACTATTTTTCTTACATAGACAATATGTTGTATGTCTATTATAGATGATCAATAACATATTGATAATTTCAGCACTTCCAGTCAAATAAAACTTTCATAAATAAAGATAGTAATCGATTGAACATACAATTGAATATTTAAATAAATACTATAATCAAATGTGATTATATAAATAAAAGACGATATACTAACCGTTACTAAATAAATTTGCATACGTTTATTACTGACAATAGTCTTTGAAAGAATTAACAATCTACGATTTGTACTATAAACATAGAATTCAAACAAAAAAAAATAAATAAATTACGAGCTCCAAAAGTGTACGAATCTATTTTTTTATTATCATAAAAATTAAAAAAATAACAGAATTAGACATACACAAATACATGCACACATTATAATAAAAAAGAAAATTAAAAAAATTTTTTTTAATCGACAGAAACAAAAAAGAAAAACATAAATAACACATAAAATTTAAGTAGTCAATGGAATTTCAATTGATTTTGCCATTGGCTAAATTAAAAATATAAATTTAATATTAACTACTTTTAAATCTGATAATAAAATAAACTTACTACAACAAATATATGTGTTGGTAATGTTTTTTCGATTGATTCATCAATATCATTTTGTTGTGGACGTATCATGGATAATTTTAAACGTGGCAATTGAACAAAACCACACAATGTTGGAACCAATGTATAACTGACATCACTTGAACTATGAGGTGGGACAAGAACAGACGTCTAAAAATGAAAAATTAATTAAAAAATAGAAAAAATATTTTTATTTTTTTTTTTCAAATAACTTACTACTGTAGCACCAGAAATGGCCATAACAAGATTTATTTGCTCTAAATGGACTTTATATTCATGTACACTTGATGTATGATTATGTATTCTATAACTGGCTTGAAATGGTTTTTGTATTGCAACAAGATTTGGTAAATTGGCTTCAATATAAATTGGTTGTTGTTCAACATTAAAATCAGCTAATGAAAAAGTTGTACATAATTCAGGAATATTTGGATGACTTGAACTAAAAAAATACAAAAAATATAAATAAATAAATATTATTTCTATTTTCTCTATGATTTATACCGTTTCCAATAAAGACTATATTCACCAACAACAAGATTTGAGACAATGGGTGCTTGAATTGGTTGTGTACGTAAACAAAATCCTTCCGTAACAACTTCATCAAGTTTTAACTGAGCTTAAAAAAGAAGACAGGAAATAATACAACGAAAAAGTGAAGATTTTTTTATTTTATTTCCATTAATGATTGTAAGATATTTCTACAGTTGTTTTAGAATGACAGATGTTAACGATCAATCGCACGGGGGAAAGCACTACTTCACTACTGAAACGGCGCGGAAAAAGCAAGGGGGAAAAAGCACTGCTTCAACACCTCCACTTCACCTGAAGTCTGAGTTCGTAATGCTCCTCTTTTCCTCTTTAATCCAAGACCTCTCCTCTTTCTCCTCTTTTTAAGCTAATTTTCCTCTTTTCTGGTATTTTTTAGCAAAAATACCAGAATTCACGCAACTTTTTAGTAGTTTCAGATATATTTTTTTATCAATGCCATCATATGAAACAAAATTCAATCACTTGTGATTACAGAAAACAGTAGAGGAAGTTCCTGTGAGACGATGGTTGAAGCAAGGTGCTAAGGAATCAACATTCGTATGTACATTGTGTAAAACGGGCGAATTAGATTGTGGGAACAAACAAATCGCAGTCGATAGTACAGCATATGAAGAAAGATAAACACCGTGGAAAAATCATTTGAAAGAAAATATGACATTCACTTTTTCAACATTTTCGTCTCATATAGCCACAACTTTATCACAAAGTTGAATAGTCAAATAAAAAACAGAAATTCTCTCAGGAACAATCTCAAAAAATAAATAAGAAGAATGTTCAATCGAGACAATTTGTTTTTAGATTAGTTTAACAGTTAGCGATGCTATCTGAACAGTTAGATATGTTTCTGTGTTAAACTAGAATAACTCCTTTTTCCTGTATTTTTCGTAGTTTTTTTACTCGTGAAACACGGGAAAAATATTTTGAGTAGGATAAAATCTTTTCTTTGAGAGTATTAAACCACTTTGACGTGTACACAACATTCTCAGTACCGCTTTTTGGCCAAAGAAATGCCTCCTCTTATCGTCTTTTTTACCCAGCGTTCCTCTCAAAAAACTTTTAACGTTCCTCTTTTTTCTGAAAGGACCGTTACGAAGCCAGCTTGACGTGACCTTGCAGTGATTTTTAAATGTTTGGACCGTTTCCGTAGTTTAGACCCGAATGAAGTGAAGTGTAAACGTAGTGCTTTTGAATAATTACATACTATTTTTGATTTGTGATTCAATTGCACTTTCACTATTAATAGATTGACTCTAAAATAGTAAAGAATATTAAAACAATATTCAATAATAATTTTCAAAAAAAGTCATTTACAGGTTTTAATAGACTATTAGTAATGGTTATATCAATAGATGATGTACATTTTGTATCAATCATTAATATAAACGGTTCTTGTGCACGTAATGATAACAATGGTTCCATCTAAAAGTTGATAAAAAAACAACAACAACTTTAGAGAATATAAATTGCTCGAATTAAAGAAAAATCTAGTACAAACCATCATTCCCATTGTTTGAAATTGGATAGAAAATGGATCGACAACATTTAAATGCACTACAAGCTCTTTCATACAATGAAAATTTAATCGTTCATAATATAACTAAATAACAGATTATAATCAATATTAAATAGATTCATGTTACTTTAAAATACAACGTACTCTAATAGAGATATCACGTTCATGATTATTATGGCATCGAACATACAAATCTTGTTCAATCTAAAATTAAAAATAATAATTCATGTTACAACTAATAATTAAACAAGAGAATATCACGCACTTGACCATCTTTCGGGATTGGCTTTGTTTTTATTGTACATGTTCGTGTTATTTCAATGGAACTGTCTGTTGTATAGGACAGAAAAGCTGAATAGAACAAGAAATATTGAAAAGTTAGAAATAATTCTCCTTTATAAAAAAACAACAACAACAACCACGTACTGTCATCTTGTGTTGGATTTGTTTCATCTGTATTTGCACAAGAGCAAGTTAATCTTAAACAGAAAGATACAATGTCAAACAAAGTTTATTCTATTCTTTTGAATATCTATACTTTGCTGTTTCAATATCACCATTTTCACAATTTAGAATGTGAATTTTAATCGGATAATATTCATATAATAATACTGGTAATTTATGATCAGCAGTTAATGTAACAGCTGCTGTACGTGTGATAAAACTAAAAAAACAATTAAAAAAGGTATTTTTATCTTTTTCTCTAATAAATATAATCGATTTTACTTTGTTTTTCGTCTAATCGGAATATTTTCCCATAATGTATGACCAGTATGAAGTTGCCATTTCGGCGTCAATGGAATATTTATTAATCCTAGCTGTTGTTGTTGATTTCCTTTCCAGTGAAAATCAATATGACGTTTCGTTTCATCGCCATATATCAAAGATATTGACACAACCTAAATGATAGAAAATTGACTATTTTTGATAATAAACAAGAAATGTGTCAAATATTTTACTTCTAAAACACGATGAACATGTTCATTTTGTGGTGAAAATTTAAATGACAATGTTTTATATTCCATTGGCGAGAAATATAATTGTTCTTTTTTATCCGTAGTTGAAACAACATTATCATATTCGGGAACATTAAATGCAACACTGAGATGACTGAATTGAATTGGTAAAATGAAGTCACTTCTAAAATATGAAATACATCGATACGATTAGTTTTTTTTCTCTTAATTGACCAAAATGAGATGAAAACGTAATGATTTTAATTTAAACAATTTGTTTAATAAACTATATGCTAATAAATTAATCAAAAAAAAGTAAGAGAAGACTTAAAATGTCAAAAATTATGTATCAATGCTATTCAGCGATGAAACACTGGAAAATTTTTCAAAATTTATTTAAAGATGAAACAAAGAATAATAATGACAAATTTATTATGAGTAATTATTTTTAATAAATCTTTAATTCCATGATCAAAAGATCATGAACGTAAAATTTAAAAAAAATAATGAATGAATTGGTGTTTTGTGAAGAACTAGTGAGTGAAGAATAGACCTGTAAAAGTTCACGTTTCGTTCCTTGAACGTGAACGCTAGCGCACTGGTAGACGTGAGCTTTTTTTATACGAACGGTGTTCATATTGTCTGGAGTAAATATAAACTTCTTGTTCTTGTACTGTAGTGAGAACATATATATTTCTGCTTGGTCTTATCTGATTAATAGAAACTGATAAGATTCGAGCTTTTATCTCTTTTCAAAAGGCATTATTAGGAATGACAAGTAAAAAGGTAAAGAGAAGGCTAGTGTGCATTATAGAGTGATTCTTCTAACGATGAGAGTACGTTTTCTTTACGTTTTTACTTGCAAGAAAACCGATATATCGATTTACATCTATAGTGCACCTCCATTAGCAAAATCCTGACTACGGGTCTGTCTCTGATCAAGGCATTGATTCTTCTAAGAACAGATCGCCGATTTTCTGACCAGGAGACTAATTTTTCCTGCAGTGGAACCGAAGTTGCTTAATCCAAACCATTTCCGTAACTACATGCTTTTTCCTTTGTTATCGTAATCCATTTGGGAACAAATGAGCGTTGATTTTTCACTAAATATAACTGGTAATGAAGAAAGCTGTTTCACTTGGTATATTACTAGCTGAAATTGCTATATAACGTTTTGAAATACTATTCATTCCACACAAGATCGATACCGTTCATACAAAATAAAGTTCACGTTCAAAGAACATCATGTTTAGCGTTTACGTTCAAGGAGCGCCAACGTGCATTGACGTTCAAAGAAAATGCTAAAAAGGAACGCTGAACGTTTGCAGCCCTGAAAACCGACAAACATTACTAAATAACAGGAAGATAATGGCAAAAGATGTTTTGTGAATCGGTTTTGAAAAAATATTTCCGACTATTTCAGTTATATAGTAAGAATGGCAGAGACAGAAGTAGCAAAGAACATTGCTACACAAACGAAATTAACAACTGATGTGAAAGAGTCGGAGTATATTTAATATAATTGAAAAATATTTTTGTAAAATCATTTTACATAAATAGTGAGCTTTCAATACTTCACAGTGTCATCATCAGGCAAAGATGATTGTCGAATTTAGAAGAGAGATGATTATATATATACTACTGAAAGGTCACTTTTTATGTAAAATCATATTACGAAAATGTTTTTCAATTATATTAAATATACTTAGTTCTATAAAAAAAACGTAAAAAAGTCAAAGAATATCAATATATTTGAACGAGTTTGTTAGATTCAAAGACAGATCAGACACTGTTTAGAAAAAGAAAAGCTTAGATAAATTCTATGAAATGAGTCGAAATATAAGAGAAAGAGAGAGATCTCATCCCATTGTCTTACTTGATTGATATATCTAATGATATTTCACAATCAATCGCAATTGTATCATATGTAAAATAAACTTTGCATTCCACTAGAATAAACAAAAGAATATTTAGATATAGTCAATCTGGCTCATCATTCACATACTTACAAAGTTTTTTTAGAGTATCAGCATCTACAATTATACGATTTAAATTTGAATCTAATGCTAAATTTGACCATTTTTGTTCGATATCTGTCGTCGATAAATTACTAGATGATTGATCGATCTTTGGAGCAGTATTCTAAACAATTTTCAAAAATATAAATAAAATAAAATAATATTGATATCAAAATATTACGTTTAAAATTAAATTTTCAAAATTATTCTGTATTGTGGTTTTAGTATCACTGGGTAAATTGATATCTAAATAAATAATTATACAAATATAGTTTACAGAGTCAAATGAATAAAATAAATTATACTTGGATTTAATGATTCTAAACTAAGTTTAATGTAATCTTCGATGCTCACGGTTAAATAAGCACATCTAAATCCCAAAACAAAAAATCGTAACTAATATTCTAGGTAATAAGATTGATTTTCATTATGAACCTTAACGCTGACGGCAATATTGCTTGTAATATAAGCCACCATCGTTCAGTACGATAAGCTTGAATAATATAATTATAATAACTAGAAGATAGACAAATATAGTTTGTATGTTTTTTATAACGGGTGCGGGATAAATAATGATACCGTCTGTATTTTGTCAATATCTCGGTGAGTTTTTAGTGTAGAGACTTCCGAAAAGATTTTCCATTTAATTCTCGACAAAACCCGAAGAGAAGGGCATACACTACAAATAACCGTGAATTTATGGGCTGTCAACGCTGCTATGTCCCAAATGGGAGCACTTTCCAACCAATATTTCATTTTGTTTTTATTTTTTCGCCGTACTTTCATCGCATAGAGAAAGACTGAATATATCATTTTGTAGCTCGGTCTATCAGTTGTTTCTCAACTGATAAGTTTTTCATTTCAAGCTTTTGTGATCCAGACCTTTTCCCTTTTATTTCATATTCGGTTTTCTACATCCTGCTACTGGGGTGCATTGTAAATTTTTTACAGTTAGGACAAAGTGTAACGTGCAATTTTCCTTTGCAAAGGTGCAGAAAAATGTTTTCTCTATTTTCTCTAACCAACCAAACTGGCGTACAAGTCTTCTTTTGGCACTCATAGTGTGTGAGAGGAAAATGCTTCCTGATTCCAACTCGTTTTTTAAGGAAATCTGCCACAAGAAACTCACTGCGTTGTCTAAGAGAGTGTTTTTGAGTGCTGTGAGAAAGGGCACGTCCAAAAACATGGAAAAATTCACATCAGAGTGCGTTCGCGTCTGATTAGATAGAAACAGAGACATAATTAATCTTCTGAAAACGTGCGCTGGTAAGTGCTCTCATTTGGGACATTGCAGTGCTAATAGCCTACTAGCTCCATAACGGTCCTTTCGGAAAAAAGAGTTAAAAATTTTTTAAGAGGAGCGTTGGGTAAAAAAGAGGAGGCATTTCTTTGCTCAAAAAACGGTACTGACAATGTTATGCACACGTCAAAGTGACTTTCGGCTCTCAAAGAAAAGATTTCATCCTAAACCCCCCCCGGGGGGGGGGGGGGGGGGGGGGGGGGGGGGGGGGGGGGGGGGGGGGGGGGGGGGGGGGGGGGGGGGGGGG
>CAJNOQ010003794.1:0-19126 GCA_905250885.1 Didymodactylos carnosus
CAATTTTCTCAACAGGGCATCTTGTGCCTGGCTTCATCCCAAAGTCATTTACACTGAACTCAGCGGCAGTGTGAGTGCGCGCGTTGTCCACTAGACAAACACAAACGTGATTTTTGTATTCTTCTTTAAAGTCATCGTTCACTGAAATATTTGCCCATTTGTGAGCTGTTCTACATGTCATTCCACCAATTTCTTTCAGAAATGCATCAGTCTCTCTCCGTCAGTGTCCCAAATAACGAAGCGAAGTGTAGAGCAAAGTAGTGAGAAAACGGGTGTTGGCTGACTTTGACAAAAGTGTTAGCTGACTTTGACAAAGTGTGTAAAGATCTTTTAAATCATTTAATATTGTTGGACTTTTGACGTCAATGTGATCTGTGTCGTCATCTGGATTAATTATTACTGTTTCATCTTCACTTGAGGAGCTTTCCAAATTTTCAGAGTGAGAACTTTCATTCGATCATCGTCCTCCTAAATTTCCTGTTGTTTGTGACAGTTTCTTCCGTCGTGAAGTTTTTGGCATTTTGACTTTGAGTATATCTTAAAAAGTAAACGCTCTCAAAAAATATTACAGCACGTGCACCTTCGAATTCGGCATCAGCTGACTTCATTCGCGTGCGTTTGGCTTCCGCCTTTTGATGAGTCATGCGTAGTCCAATCAGATGTCAGCGCAGGTATACCCGCGTTTCATGTCTTTAATATTCTGTAAAAACACGGATGGAGAGCGTTTCAGGTATGTTTCACTCGCCTGACCCCTTGGAGACCCTCCAGAAATCCTCTAAAGATTTTGAAAGTATTTTCATCGAATTCACCATTGATTTTAACCTATTCTATATCTTTTTTAAATTTTTTAAGTCGACACCGAATTTTTTACTGTCAAATGACTTGAAGGATTATGGGAGCAGGCTCTGTATCTCAACACAGGAAAGGAACTTTTTCAAAAAAAAATCTCGTGTTTGTAGCGCGCGATGAGGCGGTTCGAATGGTATATGAACAAAAGTTTTATCTGTCAAACTAAAGAACTAGATAGGTTTGTAAAATGTATATCGGCCGGTCGACCGGCGCCCATTGAAAAATTTCGTATTCCACTACATTGCGCGCTAATCATCACTGACCTGTGTTTCTAGACTCAGTTTGCGATGAGGAATCCGAATATCACGTTCAAAAAATCGAAAAGATAAAATGTAGAAAAGTACAAGCGTTTTTTCGAAAAACTGCCGGTTTTCGGGGTTTTCGACCTCCCCTCAGTATTTCGCGTTTTTCTCCACAAAGGTTTGACTTTTTCGAAGTAAAAAGGTGATATTGGTAATCAGCGCAAAATTTGGCGTCGAATAGTGTGGACCAAGGAAAAACAAGGAGTGCTGAAATTTTGAATTAGCGGCACCTTACATCCGCTAATTCAGTCTGTAATAGTTTTCTGTTTACCTGAAAGAAGATTGATAGTTATTTGAAACAGAGGAGACACTCCAACAATAAATTACTACCAAACCTTCACAGATGGCACTTGATGGTTTTTATTTCACATTTGAAGAAAAAACACCCTCAGCTAAATATTCTATTTGTATTTAATATCATATCTACCGAAGAAGATTAAATGTGTACTTATGGAAAGGAGAGAACTTTCTCATCTACTCTGGTTGAGGTCATCTGGCTTCTTCTTAAGTTAGCATTTGTTCATATCCTCTTTCAACTACTTCAGCAGCATCTCAAATATGTGTTAGAGGAAGGATCTCTATTGGAAATGATTGATCAAACATCCTCCAGAAGAAACAATTATCTTACTAGAAGAACAGCAGATTTTGAGTTATATTCATTGATCTTGTTCTCTGTCAGTGGAAGGAGGAAACTGACTGTTTTAGATGTTGACTGCAAATAATGAAATATTAAAGTAGAATAATAAGAACCTTAGAGTGCATCTTATTATTCTTGCTGCTTGAATCCTAATTGGGAATCTGAATTTCTTACAGGATTATAGTTAAATCAGACATAATATTTTCTTCTATTGCAGATCTAAAACATCTCAGGTTACTAAACCCTATGATATCATCCTAGTAGGACTTCATAGGACCTTGTAGGATCTTAGTTAGTAGGATTTTTCACATGGACTCTGAAGGCATTAGACTACTCTCTCTAATAATAATAATACTGAAATCTGTCTGAAATTCATTTTAGTCGCTGAAAACTTCTATGAATCTACAGATAAGCCATAAAACATCATCTCTAGCTTCATGCTGAAACTTTGGTAAACCTCTACATTTAGCTTTTAGTCGACTTCTAACCATGTATTGGAAAGTTACGTAGCAAATAAGAAATGTGACTCCATTTCTCATCTAACATAACAAGCTGCAATATTCATCCTTTTGACTCATTTGCGATTGATTGCAGCATGTCTCTGTTAGGTCCGGTATACGTTGTTGTGTATAAGTAGTTTATTAAGTTACTGAAGAAGATTTCTTTTGCACAAAAATAGCGTATATTTATATTTAAGTTTACACGAAAAGCGGAATATTCTAGAGTTGATAAAATACACTGGGAAACTGGGGATACATGTAAGAAGTCACAGAAAATAAAGAAACCAAGAATTAACACTGGGGAAATTCCTGACAGCAAGAACGAGAACGAATATATAAATATGTATGATACCTATCATACAATTCTCGTCTTTAATATGTGCCACAGCAGTCTCCTTCTTATTTATTGCTTTTATATAACGTGAATGCGAATGAGAGAGAAAAGAGAGAATAAATGTATAAAGAAAGTGGCAAAGAACCATTCATAACTGGTTGTTCCGATTTCAACGAATAACATGAATTTTTCATTTTTACTTTAGTTTCAGCTTTAATCAATGGCGAGAAAAGCACAAGAATTTTATTCTCGAAATATGGTCCAAAGATTTTTTTAACCAGCCTTGTGATTGAAAGGTTTAAACACACAAAACTGTCACGAGGAGGAAATTTTTACTCCAAACGGGTAACAAAAGGGCATAGCTTTATAGAAAACCTGTTTAATAAATTGTTAAAATTTCACACGGTGCAGCAATTTGTGTTTGCGGCAAATTGTTTGGTAAGAGAATTTGCAAAATTTGTCGCTAAGTAAAAGAGCTCTAAATAATAAAATTAGAACATCAAGCGGATGCATGTGCATAGGCTGATCGGAGTGAATTTTTGCAGTAGTCCTAGTTATTTAGAAAGTTTGGAGAACTACAAAGGACAACCACAGAAAGTGAAAAAAATTTTCTTTGTATTGGATACTTTTATATAAAATAATGATAACCCACTAGGGAACCCCTTGAGATGAGCCCCTCCGATTTCAGTGATATTTTGGCCATAGATACTATATGGTGCGTTCAATTTATCAAAAAGAGAATTAACCGTGGATGATATCAAAGTAATTAGTGAGAGACTCAATGTCAATAAAAGTTTAATAGAGCTTAGTTTGTCCCATAACCAAATTGGTGATGTTGGTGCTCGATCATTAAGCGATGCACTCAAAGTCAATCAAACTTTAACTGCCCTTTAGTCGTACAATAACGGGATTCGTGAGAACGCAAAAGAGAAAATACGAATGTCAGTGCAAATGAAGAAAATTTGTTATGTTCGTTTATAAAGCTCAGCCATCTGTTTGAAACAAGTATTCATTTCAAAGTCTGAGCATTGGATATCAATTAGCGTTTTCCTCCCTTTATTATCAGCTAATTTCAATTTTGACTTGTCTGAGTTTAAATTGGCCTGATCTAAATCAAAATTCAGCTGATGCAGTAATTTGATTTAGATCAATATTTATGTTTATGGCATCAACAAAAACCTGGTCCGTTTCCCCATTTACGGCTCAATGGAAACTAGTATCTGCTACATATGCAATTGTTACATTAATAGGCATTCAATCTGGAAATACATCTGGTTTACCCGTTACGTTTAAAAATGGTGAATGATCAACATTATGTTGCATTAATAACCACTTCAGTATTACTAATAGAGGATATTGTGATGATACATATTTAATACATAATATAAATATGGAACAGATGGCTATAATGAATGATTTTCGATATGTTAGTTGACAACAATGTAACTTTGGAATTGAATATATGGCCAAGGTTTTACTGTTATGGTCTATTATCAGTGTTTCTGAAATTAAATACTATTTGATGTTTTGAGCTGAAAGATGAAATATATTCATCTTTCTATTTGTTTTTCTATACGTGTACATCAGTTAAGTCTGTATTATTTGTTGTCATTCATTTTTCCTTTTCAATTTTGAAAATACTCGTTGTATGACGTTGCGGCGCAACATCAAGATCCATTTTTCCCACATTGGTTCGCATATAGTTGCTGAAAGTACCTCCAGTCAACTACAGGCTGAACTGAAGAAAGAAGTACAAAATAACCGAGGCTCGTCAGAAATAATACTAATGGATTTCGAATGAATGTAAAATCATTTTTTAAAAAGGATACTGTCAATAACGCAGAAAGATAAAATGGTAACGCAATTCCGAATATTCAGTTGCTGCAATTTGATTCTTAAAATGGTAACGAAATAGCGGCAATCCAGTATCCCCCCACCCTAACCGGTTGCATAATATTTATTGTCCATGCTGCTTTCGAACTTTTACTTCCGAATTTTTCCCCGTGAAGTCAACCAAGAATTGTGAAACTGTCTCTTGGCAGAATTCCCAAGAAAAAATTTCCTTGTAAATATTTTAAGAATAAAATGCATAAAAAATATTTGCAAGGTTCTACAATAGCTTTTATAATTATCGTTAAATTCTGGATTTTTGTTTGCATATGTCTCAGATCGGTTATATGTGTGCCCTGGCGTAGTTAAATTGATTGTAGTGATTCAGAAACAGATGGTTACTGTGCTACGACAGAGTCTGGTTAATGCGTTTTCGATTGACTAGGCGTATGAATAATGGACTGTTTCTCAGTAACGTTTCATTACAATTCAGAAAAACATCTGTGATTCGTATAAAGCTGTGGATATGCACCGAGTAATTTGCTGGGGATTTTATACTTTTTGAAAAATCTGACGTTTCGTATATTGCTTAGTTAAAAACTTTCTGATTCGGCAAGAATGCAGAGCAAACATTTCTCTATAAAATGAGAGGTCGGACAAATGTGTATCATTTGTTTTCAGATTTTGGCAGCGATGCCGCATAAGGGACTAACCGTGTACTCATCGTGTACTCGATACTCGTTTACTACTCACTTATATATTCTTGAGGTATCGCTGCCAAAATTTGAAAACAAATCATACAGATTTGTCTGACCTCTTATTTCATAGAGAAATGTTTGCTCTGCATTCTTGCCGAGTCATAAAATTTTTAACCAAGCAATATACGAAACGTCAGATTTTTCAAAAAGTATAAAATCCCTCATCAATTACTCGACGCATGCCTAGCTGTGGTTAACTAAGTGAGATAATCAGCAATGCAAAAAGGATTTTAGGTTGATGAATTGTTTTTGAAAGACCGATTCACATTTATAAACATTTAGGACGACAACCGGGCGGCAGCAACTGGTCACACACGAGGGAGGTTTCCAATCTATTTTTAGAGACAAAATTCGTGAGCGCGTCGAGAAAGTCAATAAAACCTTCGAAAAGTAATAAAGATACTAGTTTTACGAGATTAGAATTTTCAGGCTCTTTTCACCTAATATTCAAAAATTCACAGTTCACCCAGAAAACTTAAAATGGGTTGGAAATTTCAGGACATGCTTGGCCTTGTTCACTAAACACGACAATATCATCGACACAATTGAGAAACCATGCTTCTAGAAACCTGTTCAGAAAACCATAGGGTTTTGTAAACACTTTTATCTAGATTTCTTATAAATAAAATATAAGATAGTCTAAATACTATACATCCTCAGGTTTCCAGCTCGTTCTGTTTTTGGACAGACAGTAATACAATTACTTACTACTTATTTGCTACGTCCGACTATTAATATTCTACGTATTCGCGAACATGTCTCTTAACATACTTTTATCTATTGATGATGAAACATGACTTTATGCAAATGAAAATCGTATTCAGAACAATTTTCATGGATATACTAATTCTAATGGTACTCATTGTTGAACATTTTTCTTCCTGTTCAGAAAGGTGCATCCTAATGTACCATGGCGCATTTTGTAGAAGATTTCATTCTCCACAAGATCTGCTAAAAGTTGCTCTAGGCCAATAATAATAATTGCGTTCGTTCTCTATCGGCTTTCTATAGTCAGTCAGCTAATAGCGATACAACTGGCTATTTCTTGCTAATCGAGAACATGCATATCTGTCATGAGTTTCTTCCAAGTGTTTCGTTGTTGCGCGACCAGTTCAAGCGCTCGGAGATCTTCAATTGTTTTTAGCTGAGCTGGTAGATCTTTTGCAGCTGTTATTTCTGCTTTTCTGTCTGCGATCTCTTTGAGGTCCTTGTTGATGATGATGGGTAGTGTGGTTCTTGGTGCGCCTCTGAACCCACTTCCCTTTCGAAAGTAGTGTACCATGGTTTGTTTGGCTGGGATGTTGTCGTCTAGGCCAATAGAGTTTTCATAATAATTTTTTTGCCGAAAAAAATTAAATTTTTTTTTTCTAATAGTGTTTTATTAATTATTTTCGGTAACGAAAAATTTCTTTAAAATCTAAACTATGTCAGAGTTTGTTGAGCTTTTGTGCTCGTTCGAATGATGTGTAATTTAAAAAAATCACACGTATGATAATGTCGCTACAGTTAAAAGACCACGAAATACAGAATTCTTCGATTTTCGAAGAAAATGTGTTGATACGTTTTTCATCGACGAAACGTTTTCAAAGGCTAAAAACTTGGATTTGTAGGTTGGATAGGGAATCCGAAAGTCGTATTTTAAAAAAATATTTTTTTAACCGCAAAATATTATTTTCAAATCGCAAAATCAGCTTGAAGAAGCTTTCTCACGAAATTATTTGTAACGACATATAATCAGATCTGAACGGAAGTGTCCGGGTCGCGCGTTGCGCTCCTCGACCGTAATCTTGCAGTGTAATTTATTATTCTCAGGCCAGCTTTGCAACTATGTGAAAATTGCGCCTTCTTGAAGTTTGATGTAGCGAAAGAGGAAACTTATCTTCCAATTATTGGCTACATCTACATTGTATTTGATCATTTTCACCAGATGGTGCTATGTTAATACTGATTCTGATCATATTGCATGAATGGCATGGGTGAGATGCAGCGATTGATGGGTTGTAGGAAAATGTGGATTAATCAATGTTTTGCCATTGCGTGAATAAACTGAAAAGATGTTCAAAACTGGATCAAACATATGGTTGAAATATGTCGAGTTACCGCAATATATTACTACTCTCAATAAACTTGATACTAAATCGGTTTTAGCAAGCGTAAAGCCGCGTTTAGTAAACACACATTTTATTGAAAAGATGGAAGATAAAATCAATGAAAACTCAATGTCGAGCAACCTTAGCGAAGATAATCAGGAAGCCTACAGGTGCGGTGAAACTGCTCATTCTTCATAGATAAAGTTTGATACACTTTTATTTCAGAAAACCACAATATTAAAAACGTTGTGTAGTTTGTTTCAGTGAAGTACATCATGTAACATAACTATGACACACACACGTACACCAGAGTATCCATGAGGATCCGTATATTTGAAAACGCCAAGTTGTAGTTGATTTTTCCTCGAAATATTGATTTTCATTTAATTGTTTCAGTTCACTATTTTTAGTACCAATCTTAAGATTGAAGGCCGCTTACTCAATTTAAGTTTCGGGAAATGTGCATGATAGACTATTGAGTTCTTCGTAGGAGAGTGTGAGTTTTTCGTAGGTCAATAAACGATCCGTTGATGCTGGCCATTAATTAGCCATGTATTAATCTTTAGTTAACGGCGAAGAAACAGCTTGTTAACAGTCATAAAAATGCAGAAATTGTACAAATCTTTTCAAACCATTTTGTTCGATGTTAATCCTATCATAACATGACGATGTGTTGTATCAAAAGCCAGCTTTTCTAGTGTAAGCTGACACCATAATCTAGCGACTGGTAATGAGAAAAGTTGTTTTGTCAAGCCTAAATCGAGGTATACGAGTTATAAACTGGTTTTGCATGACCAGCCGCCGGGGATAAAGGGTTGATGAATCATTTCAATTGAACTTGGTCCTATAGACTAACCTTCTAAAAGAAATATCGTTATTCTTGTTCGGATTAACGATCCATGTCCCAGTTATTACTTATTGTAGAGAAAATGGCAACAAATAAACTGTCACAATGTTTTTCTTCCTTTAGACTGCACCTCTCACTTTAAAAATAATAGTTCAATGTTAAATCATACGTTTTATAAACACGATTTCAGAATTAAAGCGGGTTGGAGTAAATCTGAGCGTGATGGAATGCGAGCCGTGATTCAATCAACATCCACTAGATTTTTATTGCCATGCAATCCAGAAACATCGTTTTAAAAACCAAAAGAATTTTACGAATTTTGTCAACGAAGATTTTCAAATACAATTATCAACAAAAACAAATCAGCGATGTTATGAAGTAATTCTTACTACGAGTTTTTCTTTGTATTAGTCTTGAGGTAGTTATGTGCATGTCTATTCAGATATTTGTTCTTGAATCGTCAACAGTTGGAAGAAAATATCATGATCTATTGATGAAAAGATGGGACACAATAAGTGTTGTTATTACTAGAATTGGAAAGTTTCATTTTTTTTGCTTATTACGAGGAGAAATATCATGTCGATTAACATCAGCTTCGAATGCACCAGCAGTATTCAAATTGCTTAGTAAAAAAATATAGTACAATAACACTAGTTGACTCTTTATATGATAATAAAAAGGAAGTTTGTCTAGTTGATCGAAGAGATGATAAATGATGGATAGCAAATGTTGTTAGTATTGATAAATCTCAAAGTTTAGTATATGTACAATGTTACCAACCATCACGATCATCATTGTGTTATTTCGTCATGTCAGGTATAGTCGGTGACTTTTGTTTTATTGTTTCTGACTGTGGTTTTTCTTCGATTAAAATGTGTTTTATTGATTTGTAATACACATCACTACAATAGTTAGGTTTGAAACTAGAGTTATTATGTCATCCTTATAAACGGAAATATTGTCTCAAAATCTGCTTTCATAACCGAAAGTTAGCATTTCTTTTACGGTTAAACTTAATAAACAGTGTCGGAATCGAATTCAGCATAAAAGGTAACCCCAGTGTTGATTTTTTCCGAAAAACTAGTTGCTAGAGGTGAGTGATCCCTAGTGGGAATTCTGGGCAAACCTGACTTTTGTGAGCCTGTTCTGGCCACTTTCGACGCAATTTTTTCAAAAACTCAAGATGTAGGCCTTTCTAACTCAACGCGCGCTGCAATCTGAGCACAGTGGAATTTTGTCGACTTGAAGTCGTGTAAAACGTGGGTGGACCTGCGTGGAAATACCCAGGTACGTAACGACCCCTAATACACTTTTTTTGGTAAAATGAAAGTCAGTTTTTTCAGGAATAAATATCCATCACAAGTTGTGGTTTCAGCACTTGTAGTGCCCATCATATAGATAAAAAGTGTGTATGGAAGAAGTCTGCGTAATAGATCATTCCTCCTCGGCACAGAGTTGTAACCGATATAAAAAATCGATTAAAACCGATAAAAGCCGATTAAAAGTTGGAGTCAGATCGGTCGTTTATCGGCCAATCAGAAATAAGCATCAGATTGGCGAAATTCCAGGTATTTGCGGTTTGTGAAGAGAAAGCTAAAATACGGTAAGTACTTCTGCTGATAAGACTTTCTGAAAATTATCGAAATAAAAAAGAAGAAACATCTGTCTTCACCAAATCTCGATGTGTGTTGCCTTTTGAAACCG
The DNA here is from genome assembly GCA_905250885.1 of Didymodactylos carnosus. Taxonomy (NCBI): domain Eukaryota; kingdom Metazoa; phylum Rotifera; class Eurotatoria; order Philodinida; family Philodinidae; genus Didymodactylos; species Didymodactylos carnosus. The sequence continues at coordinate 9,852 of CAJNOQ010003794.1, forward strand.
AACACCTAAAGAGTAAAGACTTAGTTCCAACCAGAGAAACATTTTTTGTGCAACTTTTACTCATCTAGTCACTTCTCTGTGCATTCTACAATGACCAGTAAAAAAACGATTAGAAGGACTATTACCTGATTTTAAAACAAAACAAGAACCAATTTCTCTTTTACCTAGGTCATATTATACCGGTCAGAGTTATAACATACAGTGCTTTAATAGAAGATCCGAGTTTTTTAATCAGATGGGCGGGCACAATTATGTAGATACGAATATTACATCTTTTCTATGTTTTTCACACTTTTCTGGACAAAAAAATATCCCAAAAAAAAATCTTTTTCAAAAAATAAATCAGTAAGAAACTGGCCAAGATCGGCTGCTTGAAAAATTTGATCAGGTCGGAGCGGTTAGCGGTCAATCGGCCGACCCGGTAGTGATTTGCCGATTCGATTACAACTGTGCCTCTGCATGCGTTCAAAGTTGGTGTGATTTGATAGAAAGCTCTTTTTCATATTGAAAATTCTGAACGTGATTTTCGGAACCAGCACATCAAGTTCTCTATAGTCTGAGAGTGCGATGCAGTTCGGATGTGGCCACTGTAAACGCGGGAGATTTATCTGTGTACTTGATCAGCACTATCGTTTTCTCATTCTTTGTTTCCAGAATATTCTTGTGCAACTCAAAAAAGGATACGAAAAAATTAACATGACTACTTTTTGACAGATAAACTTTTCTTGACAATCAAACTCTTCTAGACGAAAATATTATAGAGATAGTGTAAACATGATAGGGTAATTAATCTACGTCAGAATCGAGAGTAGCGATTCAACTGTATGTTGGCTATCATTCTGTTATTGTGATCTATTTCTTTCTGTTATTTTTATTCCGGTATCGTATTTTGTTTCTAACTGACTCCGAATCACATTACACATAAAAAAAGAAAAATGACATTTATCAATCATTATTTGTTTTAGTATGTATGTATCTGGAACATATCTAGCTGTGAATAGTTTTAGATAAGAATTTTGATTCTCTTTACTTTACTAAGCGAAGAAATTAGGATACCATTTGGAGAAAAAAAGGAAGAAGGAGAAAAGAGAACATAGAAAAAGCAATATTTTCTACCACTACTATAAAGTCATATCAAGATATTTCTCATTGTTCGTTATTAGTTAACGCGATACATACGAATATATCAACGAAACAGAAAAATGAATAAATCAGGACATGAATGTAAGTGATCAGTTTAAATAAAACTTTGTAATCATCAGTACCTTTCACTAGTCAGTCTCGATTTCAGTTCATATGTGGTGCTGAACTATCTATACAACTGTATAAGTGATGTTAATTATTAGAGCTGTTAAGATATAGATCAGCATTATCGAAGTTTCTAACGAACATATGATATGCTCAAGGAGCGTGAGACGAGACGATCGAAATTTGTTACTGATTCCTAAACACGTGCGAAACGTGCTAATGCATTTTACGATGAAGGATTATCTTCTGCAGTTCCAAATCTTGCATTCCAGGCTCGTTTTCAGAGCGCTGATGAAAATATTTTCAGAGACAATTTCATCCATTTCTGATCGACACATGTACAAGTCGGAAGACTTTTCGGATGATTTTATTTTTCCATAGGCTCATGAACGAGTCAACTTTTACCATCACGTCGTTCGAGTTAGACATGTCATGACTCATGCTTGAGCGGAACTATGTTCGAAAAAGGAAGAGAGAGATGCAGTACGTAAAGTTCAGCTGCTCATTTACTTTGATAATGATGTTTCACAAAAAAAAGTTGATTGAGAGGGACAGTTGCTAGAGTGACGACGAAACAGAATAATAGACGAAGGACTGGTTGTCCAACACTCGTCAATCGTCTTACAACATCATCAAGATTTCTGAATTTGTACATCTCTAACACGTAGTGCATGGTAAAGTAGAGACAACTCAAGACCGATGAGTCGTGTCTTCCTCAGAATGTAGCAGACTCTGTGATCTTTCCTTCGTGGTGTATTGTGACAGTGTATTGTGGTAAACCGGCTTGACCAGCTACTCGGCCCTGGAAGCACAAATTCAGGTTATGGTTATATGCTATGAGCGTGTGACTTCCGTTCTTTCGCCCGTCGAAAGTAGAAAGAGATGCAGTGCTTCGCTGCCAAACGCCTGCATTTCCACTGTAACTTTGTATATGGCTGAAAGATACCGAAGCGACTCGAGCTTACTCCTTGAGTCGAGCGGGATCAGTAGATTTGTTTTCTTTTGTGAAGTAAAGCATGCTTTGATTTTCGGTGCCCCAGATCGTGCCAAATAGACTTGACTAGGTCTTAGAAGAATTGTGAATCCTGTGCTAACATCATTTCTTGATATATTACACTGGCCCAACGTTACCAAGAAAGTGTCGGTATTATTGATTTTTCAAGGTCTTTATTAAGGTTAATATTCATCTTCCTCCATCCACCGCTCCAGCGCTTTCCTTCTAAGTAACCGCGAGCTAGTACATGCCTGACTAATGCTGTTCTAAAAATAATTAACAGAATTACTTTATTTTAGTTGATAAAACCATCCTGGCTGCCGATATTGCTGAAGCTAAGATAGCACATCACGAGACACCTGCAAATGATCCTCACAAAAAAGCTGACAGAGAAAATATTGGTCATCAACCAACTGGTACTCAGACTACAATCAAAGAAACTCCACCTCTATATCCAGGCGAAGCAGCTGCGCTGGCTAAGGAGATCCAGAAAGACGAAAAAGCAAAGGAAGCAGCAGGTACGATCACAATTCTAAGCTACTTGTACCTAGCATATCTCGAAAAGAATAACATTTTGAGATAAGTGTAAGGCAAAATAACTGTTTTTGTACATTTTTCCCCCACAACTATTGTCATATCACCGCGACGATCTTTTTTGCCATCTACTTCTGAATCGAACCTGTAAGAAGAGAATCAAACCATTTCTGTCTAGTGTCTAATGAATACGGTCCTTGTTTTAATCCTCCACCAGTAGCTTAGAAGATCTCGTTCTGAAAACAGTGTTTGTTTTATCTGATCTCCTTTTTGTGTTTTATATACTAACATGAATCACTCCTATATTGTCTCTCCTTTTTCTACATTCCACCACCGTACGATTAGATGCAGCATATCTGAATCTTTCTTCTTCATTTAGAGTACAAAACCATCCTGGCTGCCGATATTGCTGAAGCTAAGATAGCACATCACGAGACACCTGCAAATGATCCTCACAAAAAAGCCGACAGGGAAAATATTGGTCATCAACCGACGGGCAGTCAATCTACAATTGAAGAAACGCCCAGTACTATCTAAAGATGCAAAATAGCAAATGAACTGATATTCATTTGAAGACAAATATTCATAAAAACAAAGATTTTGTTCTTCTGCATTTTTCTCTTTATAACCCAGATGGATGAACTAACTTCCCCTTCTTGTGTTCGAAATGACTTTTTTGTACAATATTTGTTTTATTCTCGTTTTATCATACAATTAAGCTTCATCTCGCTTATTGACGTTCTGTTTAGAGAAGACAGGCTGATGTTTTTACGATTTGTCAATAGAAGGCGATATTGACTACTACAGCCTGGTGAAAGAGAAAGGAGGAAAACCGATGTTTCGATAAGGTCACCTAGCTGTATGATGAGAGCAAGTTACTTTATCATTGGGATTGTTAAAAACAATGTCTTTTGATTCTCTTATCTGTTCCCTTTCCAGTTATTAATTACAATTTTAAAACGTTTTCTTAGATATCATACAATTCCATGTTTGACTCATTAGTTCAAGTTGGAATATACTCCGTTTCAACTGACGTAAACAAGGTAAGCTATACCCTTCGTTTATACAACAAAAGATGCACCTTGAAACAAGCTTTAAAATGACATAGAGCTTTTTTAAATTTTGTTTCATTACTGAGAAACTTCATTTTTTCTAAATCAGAGACGAAAACGTCGGAATTCTGTCGGTAATTCTCCATTATCTTGATTAAAACTGAATTATTGAGCAAAACAAATATCATATTCAGAATCAGGATCAAAAATTGAGTCAACTGATCTGTATTTTCTTGAAACTCAACTTTGATCTCAGGGGTGAAAATCTTGTTAATTTTCAATTTTGGGTGGTAATTTTTCAACGTGAAAATCGAAAAAACCTGAAGTAGTCGGATAGAAGAGAAATACACATCAGTCGCCTGAATTTTTGATTCTGATTCTGAATATGATATTTGTATTGCTGAATAGTTCAGTTTTGATCGAGATAATGGAGAATTACCGACAGAATTCCGACTTTCTCGAAATCTCTACGTCATTTTAAAGCTTGTTTCCAGGGGCATCTTTTGATGTATAAACGAAGTGTATAGCTCTTAACCCAAAAAGTTAGGGAAGTTTTTGAACATAGGGTCTAGAATTTTGACCTTGAAAATTGAATACCTGACTAAACTTTCAGTTTGGGGTTTGAAAACTTGAAAGTGACTTGCCTAAGATCAGCTTTTAATGAGGAATCGAATGAGACCAAGCTCGAGTCTCTAGGAGAAAACCTGACGAACCGGTGACGTTTTTTCGAAAAACCAAGATTTTTGACCTTTTTTGACACCTGAGTACTTTTAAGTTTTCTCAGGGAGAAAATGTTTTCTGAAGCAGGGAAGGTAATATTCAGGATCAGCTCGATGCGCTGAACTAGAATATGTATCTCAAAGTCGAAAAAAAGTCACTCGAAGTTTGCTTTACGTGCATCTTATTACAAGTCTCCTATGTGTTTCTTTCGTCCTTTCTCTGCGAATACAACAGTTCTCATCCGACTAATTGTATTTGTTGTCCGAACATGCTTTCTTAGCTTGTTTCTTATTGGCATAGGTAAATTGGCGAACACGCGCTAGCAATCACTTTATTTATAATAGCTATAGTCATGAGTAATGTCATGGATAGGTGATGGATAGAGAACCATCCCTAAATGTACATTAGATGCTAATGTTCGGGAAAATTTTGACATGTTCATATAGTTCAGTTATAAAATGTTCAGTTACCAGCTATCCACAGTACAAATTTCACATCCTGACACTTGTTTTTCATAAAACTAGCTGCTTACAATCGACACATTATTGCTATTTATTAGGGTATTCTCCAATGAAACTCATAGCTCAGTCTCAAAATAATATATCGATTTATAATTTTTAGGAAATACTCCTTACTGTATGTGAACTATTTAAGGAAAATATTCTGACTTGACAATGAACTGTAGAAAGCAGAGGAAAACTATCTAAGAAACAGCGGAAAACAGTCTAAAAGAAATGAGCTAACGAGGAACGTGTTCAGGTGTTTTTTTCTCTATAAAACGCGGTTTTTTATGAGTACTTCTTAATGCTGAGTCCGAACTTTCTACTCGTTTCGGCAGTTAGCCTTATCGAAAGTCGGCCTTACGAATTCGAGTCTCCAGGCGTCCAGTTCGAATCAAGACATTGTGATATATCGTGTTTGTAGAGCACATCGAATTACCTGTGAGTATATATTGATTATAGAGGACTTTTTGATCAACTTTGACTTAGTTATGAATTTTTTATTGGTCAGTGAAAATAACAGAAAATATGCTGTTTTAGCTACGATAGATTTTCACTGGGTACTTGGATTTGATTCTGAGAACGAACTTTTCTACAAGACTCGGCGTGATCGATAACTTACATTTGAGGTATCTTTAAGTTTATCAGAGCTTACTGGACTCAGATAGGTATGGTTGTGCAAAACTGCTACTGTACCCGAACCACGATACGTAGTGAACTCGGGTTTGCGTAGTTTTCCAGATGACACTTTCGGCTATCTAACCATGTAATTCAAGTCAAAATTTCATTTTGTTTCGATATCTGATCATCTCTTCTTTTTTCACCTGTCAAGTTCAACTTCACCTTGTGAATAAACGCCACCGGAAAGCCCGGTTTTTGAGATCCCTCCATATGTAAAAAGATGTGGTAAGTGTCCTCGACAAGATGGTGAAAACATTTAGTCATACTCTAGAACGAAGGACTTCGATTCGTTTTTCTTCTGGCCGATATTTGCCGACGTAAATAACACGATTTTGAACTCTATCGTACAATTCTTTTTTATAATATTCTACGCTTTATTTCCATCTAGAGTACAAGAAAAATCTGGAGCTCATTCAAAGTCGCTCGAAATTACGAAGAGTTAGCTATAATCGAGACCTATAAATTTCATAAGAAGAAGTGGTTAATAGTTTAGATCCATTGTTCGATCAAAGTCCTCAATATAATTTTGAAGTTTTTTTAATTGTACATCCATAGCTTCCGTCCACAATCTGTATGACCAGCTATCTAATTTCGATAATTTTAATGGATGCAAAAATTCAACAGGATTTGACAGTTGCTTTTCAACTGTATCTGGAGATATTCCTGTATAAATGGCTGTTCTATAATTGAGTTCATTATCTCTATTTGGTGGCCAAATATAACCTTCGTAACTTAATAATGATGGCCTATATTGATATTGGCTACGGTTATATGGATTATTTAGATGTATAACATCCAGTTGTTCTAATCGTATTCGATTATTTAATAAATTAACAGTTGAATTAAATAGATATCGATCATTTTGATATGGCCAATGTTTACATAGAGCCATTGTTAATTCAACAATAATTGAAAGAGCTATTTCACAAAATATATTTGAAAATAATGTCATTATGTGTTGTGTTACATTAATAAATGTTTGTAATTGTTTATCAGCAAATGGTATATAAACAATATCTGACGGTACAATAGCTAATAATTTATTCTTTCCGTACAATATTTCAAATATATGTCGATATGAATCGGTTAGATTTTTAGTAAAAAACTCACAGTATCGTTCCCAATAATTATCGTGCGTCCACCACCACCATGCCTCTTTTTGATTCAAAATACAATCTAAAATACTGTGCGAGTAAGGGATCCAAAATTCATCTAACGAATAATAGGATGGATGACGAAATACATATGAATAATTAAAAAATACATCATCAGGTAAATATAGAATACCTCTTAGTCGACTGGATGGTAGTTGTTGATAAAATTGTGCACACAGAGATATACATTTATGTTGATAATATCCCTTTGTAACACCAGTACATTCAATATGGAATAATCGGGGATTACCAATGGCTGGTGTTGTTTCAGTTTTTTTTAATAGTAGATGACCATTTGATTCTTCTTTTGCAATTGTTGTTTGACTTACATTTGATTGATTTAATATTTGTTGATTTTGTTGTGATAAGTTTTGAAATGGTGATGGTGTAATAATCACTAAATATTCATGAATTAATAAATAATATTTCAATATAGATGTTAATGTTATGCCATTTGAATCTGGATCATAATTAAAATTAATGCATAAACCAATGGCTTGTTGTCGTCTCATTCCACCGTTGTGGTTCCACGTTGTCTTCGTCTTATCTTTAGGATAAAGCGTTTGAAAATAAATTTGATTCAATTGTTTATTTGATAGATTAGATGAATTCGATACAGAAATGTGTACAGGTAAAAACATAAATAATGTTGATAGATTTGATGATGATTGTAACGTTAGAAACACCACTGATTTATATTTATTATATGACATAATCGAACCGACGAAAAATACAAAACTTATACATGAATATACTTGTATTTTCATAATATAATATTTGTAGACGAGCATCACATTACTTATCAATTATGTTATTGTATTTGCTAATAATGTCTAATAATAAAAAGAAGCGAGCATTGATAAAGTTCATATAGAAGACGAATGCAAAAAATCGCTTTCTTTAACTTGTTGACGTCTTCGTTTTCATTTGAATCTGGTAAAGTTGTTGGAGTTTTTCTATTTCATAGTAGAGATACTGTGTGTCACTAGTGTTATTTGTTTTATTATAAGGCAAGTTAGTATTAGACGGCTTAAGTTATTCAAAGTAGCAACTCTCTCGTCTGGATCAAAAATCTAATTTTTCTTTCATAAGATTCACTCTTATAGATCAACAAGTTCGAAGATTGTAGAATGTTTATATACAGAGTTATAAATATACTACAAAACCTATAGAAAAAGCTGTTTTTGTCTTGCGTTCTACAAAACAAAATGTTAGTGTTTCACCTGGTACAAAACAATCCTCAACATTTGAACCGATGTTTTACTACAGTGATGTTTTTCACGTTTTTGTTGATAGTTAGTTACTTCGGACTTTGATGGTTCTTGAAGTTAAAACTGCTTTTTCAGATGAGTTTTTGTCGTTTTTCTACAATTCCCAGTGGAAGAAAGATGAGCAAATTGCGAAGAAAACACCTATGAGAAACATAATTGTGCGTACCAGCAAAAGCTTCAGCTCAATCACACAAAACTGGGATTTTATAAAAGCACATGGTATCGTATCCCAAGGTCACTTCTTTCCACTGCACTAATTTTTTCGCTTACAAAGCGACGTTTTTAGTGGTTTCCCGCAAGTTTCTTGAAAGCCCTTAATGGCCGTCTGAAACACGGAAAAAAAACTATAAACAAGCCAAACAAAGTTCACTGTCCGCAGAAACGAACCTTTTCAATCTTAATGGGCATCACTTCTCACCTTCACATCGTTGTGTATTGCAGATAAAGCATATGAAAATTTGATTTTTTTCTAGAGAAACGAAATTCTTGAAATTTAAATATGGGGAATCAACGCAACGAGATACATTGTACGACAAAAAGATCTCGTTGTTAAAATTACTGAAATATTCCGGTGAGAAAGCATTATGAACAATCGGGAGATATTTTATTTTGTTCAGAATTTGTTCTATCAGGCTGTACGCTTTGCAAAATTTTCTGACCAAAAACCAAAGACTTGGTTTTCTAGACTTCAGGTTTTCCAGAAACTCTATTATCACGTTTTCTCATAAAATGGTGATATGCACCTCATCTGATAGAAAATCTACTGACTATTCGAAACAGTATTCAGATTTGTTCCAGGTTTTACCGAAAAATCCAGAAGAAGGAAGTTCTATGATTATGACACACTGTACTGGATATATAACACCCATCTTTTGCATACCTTTAATGACTGACTCCACCAGTCAAAATATTTTAACTAGCTCGCACAGTGGGCATTTAGGCGGCATTTTCTGAAAAAATCGTAGGTACGAAATTTTCTGTTTTGAATAGCGGCATATATAGTGTAAACAATGCCCTATTTAACAGTGAAAAAATTTTTGTTCTAGCTGCTTCCAAAGTGGAGAAAACCAAGTTACAAAATTACTAGCGGAATAGGCGTGTTGGTATTTAAAATTGCATTT
>CAJNOQ010003795.1:0-19124 GCA_905250885.1 Didymodactylos carnosus
ATCTCTAATATCGACTTCAGAAACATCGATCGGGAACGCTCACAACGAAGTTCCTATTAATCAACTGATCTCGACTGTCATTATAACAACAAGTCAGCCCTCGAGGTATCTGAATATGACAAATATGGTTCCAAGTCAAACGCTATTGATCGTTGACCAGAGATGCACGGGGTTCTGTTTTGTTATGCTCCGCCCCGCCCCATGTCATAATAAAAGGTGTTCTCCTTCATGACAATTGTTCGAAACTCATCGATCGGTAATTCGAGAAAGACACTGAATGGCAGTCATCAGACTTAGTTCAATGATCATCTCTGTTCAAGATCGACTATTCGAGTTATCGATTCGTTTGAAAATCACCTAACGTTTCGGATTCGTTTACCATCTCCATTCACAAAATCTGAAATGGCAAAAGCAAGTAGCTGTGCAGTCAATCCAAATGAATCCAAACCCGAGTATGATTGTCCAAGAAAAATTGCCTACAAAATGTACAAAAAAACTTTTAATCATTCAAAGCAGAGAGAAGTACGACAAAGGTATAAAAACACAAATAATTTTTTCTTATTGAAGATCGTGTCGTGCGGAACATATGTACTGTTGCAGTGTAACATCTAATTATAAATTTGATGTCACACAAATTGAAACATTATTCGACTGTGGTTTAGTTTTTCAATTCATGGGATTAGTGCCATTCTTTTTTGCAATCAAATCAGTTATATTCATTTGACAAAGTATAATACATCCTATTTCATTTTGTTCTGTGTAATGACGCATTGCTTTTTTCATACATATTCAACAATAAATCAACGTTGTTTTGCTTTTTATACAAACGTGCCAAACCCATGGTGATTTCGCAATTATGACTAAAGTATTTTTCAGTAATCTTCGCTGCCTTGTAATATTCTTCTGCGAAATGAAAATGATTTCGTTCACAATGTATTTCCGCTATTCTCATGTAAGACTGATAAATACATATATTGGCCATCGGTTTTAAATCCAAATAGGTATTCAATGCACGTGTATAAAGCTTCATTGATACATTAAACTTGTTCAATTTGATATAAACATCTGCTAAACTTTTACAAGCATTAGCCAACTGATAACTGTTTAATAATTTCCTATTTCGTTTACACATAGCTATTCTTTATTTTGCAATATTTTGATAAATAAGTAGTATAAATAAGTAATATAGCTTATGCTAAAAAGTTGGGCTCGAAACATTGAAGCGTTGCCGCGTTGTTGCGTGACAACAGACAAAATCGGGCTCTTAGCAGAAATGTATAGCCTTTGTTGGTAGAAAGAGCAGAAATGTATAGCCTTTGTTGGTAGAAAGAGCAGAAAGGTACGGGCGGTCTTAAATAAAAATAGATACCTAAGTCTAAAATTTGTCCGTCGCGTTTTTTGAATTTAGCTCGAAGATCACTCAAGGGGGGAAAAGCGCACTCCGCCACTCCAGCCACTCCGCGGAGTAAACCGCACTCCATCGCAGTCCAAAGCACTCCGGTAACCATTTTCACTTGTGTTTTACATTCATTATCTCTAACTACCATGGCCCGAAGAGAAAGCCGGAAAGTCATGATAGTTCAGACAGCTGTCTGAAAACTCATTTGACTATTATATTGGAGTAGAAAAATTTGTTCTTTTCATCATTTCTTGCTTTATATCTCTCTCTCTATAGTGTGCATAGAAAGAAAAAAAACATCAAGTCCAAGTATAGTGCAGAAAAGAATATATACATACATGTTCATTCTGTTATACGATAGTTCAATATTCTTTTTTTCAGACATACTTAATAATTCTGTTTTGAATTTTCTCTCCAATCCAGTTACCCGTGAATAAATTCATCGATGTGACTTTTGACGATTTCTTTGTCTTTCTAACAGCAAAGATCAACAAGGCGCTAGTTGAATCCATTTTCGAGGCTATGGAACTTCTAAGAGGGTTGTGTTAGAGCCATCCTTCTCAGAACACGGGGCATCACAAACTTTTTAAATAAATTTCGAATAAAGATGGATTTAGACTTACGGTTTTCGCTATTCAAAAGAAGAGACTTTAGGACATTTTTTCATAACTAAAGCAGGTTCCAAAGTCTGTTTTCCAATAAGCTTTTTTAGGAGATCTTTGGAAACCGGATCATAACCAAATAAGTTAAAGTACAAATCTATTTACAATTAAAGCACAATCTCTATTTTCCATGAGGAGATAGCCTAGAGTGTTCTCTTTATCATAGCAATCCTTCGACTTCAATTTCATTTTTCAAGCGTGGCATCGGATTTACTAGGAACCATAGGATCGGTTTCAAATGACTTTTATCCTCTTCCGCGGAAATCCGATGCGACACTTGAAAAATGAAATAGAAGAAGTCCAATGATTGCTGTGTTAAAGAGAACACTCTGAGCTATTTCCTTGTGAAAAAAATCAGTAGATTCGTATTTCAAATTATTTGGCTAGAATGCCTCATTTTGCAGCAGCGTATGATCAAAATATGAGCGTTTATCTTTCTCCAGTTTTCGATACCGTCTTTATTACGCCACTAACTCTTAGAAATAATAACATTTAACAGAACTGAGTGGGATACTGCGATGTTTTCTGTTTCTTTCTGGTGAATTTTTCTGCAAGACAGACTCGATATGTTTTTCAAAATCAATCGATGAAGCAAGAAATTGGACTAAGGATCGAAAACTGAAGAAAGATAAACGCTCATATTTTCATCATGAACTGTTGTAATAATAGGTATGAAAATTTGGCATTGTGCAGGAAAACATCAGATTTTAAACTCTTGTCTAACATTATTCAACGATCACCTTGAAAAGTACGTAGACTATAGCGATCATTTCCTGTGCAAAATTAATGAGTCGCTGCTATCCTGTTTATTTTGGCCAACTTCTCTGCACACTAGCTCCACAGCATAACTGAGTGATTTAAGAATAGCTTCAATCTTTGGCAAGTTACACATGTCATTTTCATCACGTTTGTAACAATATTACACCTTTGTTTCTGCGAAAGATTCTCCATTCAACTTCTAGAAAACTCTATTGAACTGCATAGTCACGTAATATCACATACACTAAATTCAGCAATATAGCAATATATGTAGTTATCCTTTAAGCGAGTTAAAGGTCATCATATAACACATGGTAGTTGTTTCTGTGCTAAACTCTGTCCTGTTTTACATCATCACTGACTGATGATGAAAAATACCCATGACTAATCAATCTGTATCTATAGGTCTAATACAAAAACTGTATTATTTTTCATTTATTTGATAAGAGAAAGCTAATGTTACACATAATTTCATTTATAGAAATGGTCTCAGTGTCCACTTTATCTACCTCATTTTGGAACCGAAACTACATCTTTTTCTTTACCACTACTAGATGGATTGTTAGCAGGTGGTATTTTTACTAAAATCACAAAATATATTACCGTCCGCATTCTTGAGGTCTTGAACACATCCAAATTGAGGTATGACTATTTGTTTTATTTTTGGATAAATTATTTACTGTTTTTGATTAAAGTTGAATTCTGATTTCGTAGTTTTTCATTACCTTTTTACCTACTTTTTACACTTGACAACTGTGCAGATCGACATTCTGTAGCTGTCAGATATATTGAACGCTTTACTTTACTTTCGTATTACTTTACATAAACTTTTCCAAAAATAGTTCAATAGATATTTCAAGTAACAAAACAAAACAAAACAGGGTCACCTCGTACCCGAAAGAACAAATCGTTTTTCAAGTGCTTGGTTAAGGCATGGCTAAAATGCATTTGTGATGCATCAGTTTGACCGAAAATGCCAACCATGAAAGGCTGGTTGAAGAACGTCCAGACATTTTTCCCCTAATAGAATTCGGACGACAACCTTTTTACATATAATAGGGAAAAATCAGTTATCCATCTGTTTGTCATTCTCTAGCGGTATTTTCTTGATCTTCTTGATCCTCCCTAACCAACACGAGGGCTTCTGTAGCAAGCCTGACAACTACCGGACCTAAAAGAGCTCCCCATGGGCCTAACATCTCAACTCCACCAAATATCGATAACAGTAGCAGTAATGTTGACATTTCTAATGCGCCCAATTTTGAGAATAGAGGCCGCAAGACATTATCGATCGATCCGATAGCCAAAACTCCAACAGCGATCATAATGCCGGCTTTGACATATTGATTTTGGAGACATAGACCGACAGTGATTGGAATCCATACGATAGCGGTACCGATGACTGGAATCAATGATGCAAGTCCTGTAAGTAAACCTAAGGTAAATGCACGTGGAATACGTAGACACGCGTACGCGATAGCTGCGACGATTCCTTGAACTAGACCTGAAAGTTTTAATAGAAATTAGAATGAATTAGGCGAGTAAGCCTATTACTCACATGTTAGCCCGACACCGACGAGAAGACCTCTCCCAGTCTCGTGAAAGGCTGACGATAATCTGTTCATGTGTTTTGGCGATACTGGACTATGTCGGATCATCCATTGCCATAACGGAGGCCCGTCTATAAGAAAGGTGTAGGTGGCGATGAGAAATATCAGTATTCCAATGATGAATTGTGCTGTTGCATTAGCTACGACTCCTAGTACATTTAGTGCTTGCCCGCCAAAACTCTTTACAGCATCTGTGAGTTCTTGCTGAGATAATAGGCGTTGAATGAAGTTAGTGGTGTTTGTTGATGAAAAGTCGAAGATATCGGATGTTGAGTTTGAATTGGACGACGAAGGTGGTACAATGAAATTGATAGCGTTTCGCAACCCTTGAGAGTGGCTTAGATGTGCAACGAGATTAAAGGCGCTATTTGACAATGCAATAATGATGAGAATAATCGGTACTATGACGAGAAGCACAATGATAATGATAAGAGTGGCTGCTATTGCGTGAGAGCGCGTTTCTTTGGAGGTCTGCTTTTTGAGTGGAAGGTAACGAACGAGAAAATCCATCAGAGGACGAGTAATAGTTGCGAACCAAACCGCAAGAATTACCATTGATAGGTAACGATAGATGATGAATGCGGTGAGTAGTGATAATATCAATGCACACCATTTCATTAGTTTCGCTTGGCTGTCCAGCATTTTTTTGTTCAGAGACAATGTGTTTGGCGCAAGCATCTGACCATCACCGATCAAACTCAACCTTGTGTCACTGATATTCAATTCTCTCGACGCACTTGGTACTAAGTCATTCATTTTTGGAAACAGAATCGTAGTCGAATCAATCATATGAGATTTATAGAATTATTTGTTGATGGCATCACTCTGTATTCTTAGTTATAACAGACATAAGGCCAGTGACAGGGAAATGATTTGTTGAGATCATCTAAATGATGCCAAACAGTGAAAATAAAACTAATGTTTCATTCACCACGGGCATCTTCTTACTTCCTGCCACACGTCTTTTTGCTGCATGCATGTACTGTGGTAGTGTAGTTTTTCTCAATTATACTGCTCATATGAATAGTTGAATGCACTTACTCGACTCCTGTTTTTGCTTTTTTTGTTTTTTATGAAAAATATGTAAGAAAAATTCGTCGTATCTGCAGAAGAAGTGAATAATAGCCTTTGTATTTTATTATTTCTTTTATTACCAATCAATGAGACACATATGTTAACAGAACGAGAAACAAACTAATTTTTCTTTTCCAAGTATTTGATTGATGATGAGGAGAAATAGACAAAGAGACTGGTAAAAAAAGAAGCATGCGCCGAGAAACTTTTCTGTCTTCTTTCTTTTCTCTCCAAGGTCGTTCAAATATCTTTGATAATGGCGTTTTTTTTATTTCAGGATTCTATTTTTGGCGTTACGCGTTCATTTTTATAGCTTTTTTCTTCGTTCCTCTTTTGTTATGGTTTCATTTCTAATTCTATTTGCTTGTGTCATCTATACTGCAGAAAACTCGCTTGCGTTCTCACATGTAAATTTGATGCGTGAAATGAGGCTTGTAGTGTGGGATGTAAGATCATACGTACAAATCATCTTAAAACGCTTCTCCGAATATTCTGGCAATAGCTCTGTTATGTAGAGCAAAAATTTCTGAAAAAATGATGTCTCTCGGCTCCCTATGATATTGTTTCATGAAACAGTAATCAACTTACGAAAGGCCTTGAGGGCATATCTTTCGTGTTTTCCCATTAATTTTGCTCATTTTGGTGGTATGACGTCCTTCGTAAGTTGTTTGCTGTTTCATGAAACAATACCATTGAGAGCTTAGAGAGATCTCATTTTGTTCAGAAATGCTCCTCTATACGACAGAGTAAAGTGCAAAATATTCGGCATAGCGTTTTTTCTGAAATTCTGGTTTTCCATTGACACTGGTACAAAAATTTCGATGGAACATTTATATACACCACATCAGACTGGGCATTCTTTCAGCTGTTCAAATCTTTTCTCACATTTCTCCCAGGTATTATGATTGAAGAGCAAAACTAGAAATAAAGCTGGACAAATATTTTTTCGAGCCACTATATTAGAACCAAAATTAGCTAAATGTTTATTTAACTAATGCGTTAAATCAGCCGGCGAAAAAGCTCGCTAAAGCACACGTTTAAAAATAAAATATGTTAGCCAAGAATTAAATGGTATTAAATTGATCCAAATTTTACAGTATTAAGTCTCGATGTTGTCGATGAATTCACATTGATTAATAGAAGGTAATCAAAGTATTGTAAAAGTTATTATGACGATATGACTCATGCAAAGCGAATACTGGTCTCGACTTGGATGATTTGATTAAACTCATTGAATTTTGTATCGAAAATATTTCATTTGACTTTCAAGATCCATGGTATAAACATAAGTTAGAATTACCAATGGGATTGTCACTATTTCAGATATTAGCCGATGTATATCTTTATCATCTGCTAGACAGAAATTGGATATTTGACAGGAAAATAGTGTTCTTCCCTCCGTTAGAGCTTTCATCTCAATAAGGATAGGAAGATTTTGTCAGCTTTGACGCCAAAGTCAAAATATTTGGAGTCCAATTCATTCCTGGACACGTTTCTGTACAAAGTACTGTAATACTAGAAAATCCAATACTTATCACGATATTTTCTGATCCCAAAGTGTCGTCCTGTTTGTTCGATATGCAAACCATTGTGATCGTTGCATTGATACCCATAGACAACTTTATTCCCGTCTTTAGCAATACGAAATGTGACTGTGAATATGTTAGATAGTCTGCTTCCTTCTCAAAATACGAAAATTATTTCTTATTATGGATGTTTACCTTATACTTTTAGTTTATTAGCTAATATAAGAGAACATGCACCATAATATGGAAAGAGAATGACAACCTTTCTAATATTGGTTTGCATAACTTGTTTTTTACATATTCATTGCTGAATTTTATCCCCTTGAATAGCTTTGTCGATCACCTTTGGGATGTTGACAATACATGAACTGTGTTTTCACTAGTCTGCCATTTTATAGCTCTCAGATAAAGATATTTTATGAGATTGACTTATAACTTCTGAATTGATTGTTAATTCATTTTATATACAAACCTGTGTCTGTCTGTCGGTTCACGATAGACGTCATCGTTTCGTTCGACTAGAACATCCGAATTTTTTTTGCACTTCGGCTGTAAATTGAATCTATTCACTCAATATATTCATACAGATTCCGAAGAGAACAATGTTTTTTTGCGTCCCATGTAGCAAAATGAGCATATCATCAACGTACCGATAAGTTCTCTCGATAATCCTTTTATTTTCACATATTTAGGTTGGCATAGAATTTGTGGTTGATTATCGTCTACCGTTTCTTGACGTTTCAAGCCGTAATGAGAACGGCATACTATACATACATTGTAATTTGCCAGAGATCTAACTGATAAAGTAGTAAAAGAAGTTACGTAAAAACTTTCTTTGAAATTACTCCTTACATAGAGCAGAAAAATAAGTGGAAAGAAACAACAAAACTGTTGAGCTACAATTAACTAAGATATTTCCCTAGTGTGCGTTGAATGTTGTTTATAGAAAAAGATATTGTAACTGTTCTCGACAACAATTTTCAATCTAACGAGTGTGGTAGAAAGAATCAGACTGTTTTGCTTTCTCTATAGCTCAGTCAATTTTAATGAAACCGAACGAAACTTTTTTTTAAAAGAATGGCAATTAAAGTCTCCACAAAACTACGTGTAAATAATCTTTTTAGCGTGAAAGATGACGGAATTATAAGAGAAAAAGTAAAGACGCCCTAGCAGGTCAACTTTCCAAGGTAAATTTTTGATACTTCCTTTACCAATTTTCGACCCTTGTAGTTAAACCTATTTCTTCGCGCACAGTGTATTCGCAAAATTTTCAAAAGTGTATTTATTCGATAGCCGAGATTTTAAACTTCAAGACAAAAGAAAATTGTCAGAGAAAGATCATTTTTAGTTGAGTTATGAGGATTTTCGCGGAAGGAACAAAAACATGGATCAGGAAGAGCGGTTTTTTTCAGAAACTCCGAAACCCAATCTCGCTATTGTGGGTTGAAGAGATGGTCAAAAATTTGATGTGTTTCGGTTTCCGATAGAGAATTTTGCGCTCTTTCAAATAGTCGTCTCAGATTCACTCTAACTCAAGCTAGAGATACGCAGACTTGAAAAACTTATTTTTGCCTTGAAAAGTTGTCACTTTCGGGTGTCTTTACTTTTTCTCTTCTAACTCAGTCATCTTTCATGCTAGAAAAGTTATTTACACTTAGTTTTGAATAGATAACAACAGAATTAAATGACAAATCTTCTTAAAAGAAGTTCGATTAGATTGGGTGAAAATTGACGGAGCTATAGCGAAAATAAAACAGTCCGGTTCTTCCTGTCACACCCGTTAGGATCGTTTGCTGGAAGAAGGATGAAGGAGTTACTTCCAGCGTAAGGCATGGCACTTCTCATTGACAGAGGCTAGAAGTTCTAACAGCCACTCAATTAGTAATCGGAGTGACTGGGCTGAATTTCGAAAATACACGTCACCCTGTTATTATTTTATGAGACTTTGTGAAACAAAAATATTTTCTCCGGGGCGCAAAAATTGGCATATTCAGGTTCTTAGCAAAGAAATTATTATGGGATTCATAATCATGGGCGATGACTCTTATTTTTTTACCACATCTAGTTAATAATAGCATTAACTAACACTTCTCTCTTGACACAAAACTGATTACCCGTTTAGCGTCGGATATTTTATGCACCTACTCCGGCTTTGGAAACTGGACAAAATCATACTGTCGACCGAATGGACATCGATTCCAGCTATGCAAACGAAAACACAAGGCCCCGCTGTGATGGCTCATCGCCATTACATTATTCTCCTTCCTTGATTTTATCGCAAATTCTAGAAATTCTTACAACTATGAAGCTTCGCGGTTTTTAAGGAAGAAATATTCGACACCGAATTATTAATAAATAAAAATTATTATATTTTTGTCTCCCGGGAACAAAAGTCAAAAAAAAGTCATAGTCGGAAGTAAATTTCGATTCGAGTCTTGCCACTTTTCAACTTCAAAGTAACATCTCTTCTCTCTTTCTTCTTCTCTCTCTCTTACATTTATAGAGAGAATTCCCCTGATTAATCTTCAAATTCAAATCACTTCTTCTTCTTCTTCTTCTTCTTCTTCTCTCATATACAGGAAGGAGGAGCTTTACTATTCTATATAATTAATAATATAAACTAAATTTTTTATTTAATTTATATTTTATATTTTCATAATTTAGTATTTTAGTTTTCAATAGTTATTTTCGTTTCTCTTTCAGTACGTCACGATTTCCACCACATCTTCTCGGAACAACGAAGAAGAATACTAGCTATTTTATTCATCAATTAATTAAACTTCAACATTGTACAAATCGTTTTTTGTACAAAACATTTATCCTTCAATTAATAATAATTGTTGCTGCTGGGAGAACAGAACTGTGTGTTGTTTTGAGAAACTGTTAGTAGGGCCTAACGAGCGTCCCGCCGAGATGTCGCCACAACAGTGACCAAAGTGAGGCATCGCAGCTGCTAGATTTCTTAATAACGAAACGTTGTGGAGAGCTCGGACTGCTCTTAAGCTGGCGAAACACATGTGGCTAGAAGCTAACAGATATCAGATAATTTTCATATTTTACGTTTCAAATTAATCGTGAGCGTCGAAAGTCCAGGATTTGAAAAAGTCGCATTAAGTTGCATAAAGGTGTTTTTTTAACCACAAATTTAGGCCAAATATGGAAAATCGGGCTCTATTAGCCTCTACCCACATGCGTCAGCTTCTATTTAAGACCTTTCCGAGCTCTCTGTGATGCTTCGTTACCAAGAAATCTTGTATTTACAAAATGGTGTTAAGGTGAAAGTGACTTTCGAGATATGGAAGCGCCAATATCTGATGCATGTTTTAGGGCTTCCGATAAAACTCTCATAACTCTTGATTAGAACATCATTCAGAGCTGGGAAAAAGCTCGTGTTGATCAAAAATGTTTGTTGTATTTTCTGTATTCCTCAGGTAATCAGCCTTGATTCTTGAGCAATTTTATCTTCGAGGTACCTCTCATAGCACTACTTACAGTCAAACATAGTTGATACTCATTGGCAGCGCAACAGCAGGCAATTGCTCAAAACCAGATCTTCTTTTCCCATCGAAATATTGAAAAAAAAATGATAGCAAAAAATGAAATGATATTTTCGCACTTTATATTAACATGAGTTTAAAGAAGTTGTATTAGCACAATATTTTTGTCCATGTTCTTGTGACACAAGAGGTAAATAAACCATTTTTCAATAAATTTAAAACATACCTCTTAGTTTTTTGACCAAATAAAAAAAGTAGTCTTTCTGAGATTTCTCAACAGGATTAATGGAACATTCATTTTATTTTCATAGCAGTACTTTTAGATTGTTTTGAACGTGATATTGATTAGGAATTTCCGTGCTTACAGTGGAGGAACATCGAACAAGGTGTCATACATTGAAAGAATTAAATAAACACAGCTAAAAATTCGAATACTTTTGTAAATGATATGGCATCAATCACAGAAGTTTATTTGATAAACTGGAAGAATTTGATGTTATCACCCTGTTATTATTTAATCTAGTACATGTGCTCTTAGAAGAGGAAGTTAAAAATCATTTGCACATGTTGCACGTATTCATTAATTATTGTGATACTACTAGTTTATTTATAATGAAAGAGTTTTGTGGACCGTGAATAATTTTCAATACAGCAAGAATGAAGCCGCAAACAAACCACATTTGGATCGTGATATTGCTAATTTACGTGCAAGAGCAGACAATTTGCCGTTGGCTAGCATGTAAACGTATGTTTTGTCATTTAATTTACCACCAATATTAAAACCAATATTGCAAAATGCTGACTTTCCACATTATCAAGCAACTTTATTCTTGTTTGACATCACTAATTTGTCTTTTACGACCGATATCCAACATGATACACCAAATTTATTGAAACATTGGATATGGCTACATAACACACAATTTAGGAATTTTTATTCTGATATAAGAAACCAAAATTTCATTTTTTGACACATTTTCCGAGGCAAATGGCATTGTTTGGACCGCTAAGGTGTGTTTATTGTTTTATGGGAAAATATTTTATCATATGTAACAGTTTTGTTATAGCATCCGTGTAAGAGAAGTGCAAGCTTCATGAGTAGTTCGATGAGTTCTGCGTCTGTAAAGATCAGCGATCTTTGTTTTTAATTTTAACACTAGAACATCCGGAAATTTTCATGACCAAAAACGCCCCAAGCGGTCATTTTGACCATTACTGCTTTTTTTAAAATTTTATAATTGAACATGGTTCTGAATTCAAAAATAAATTAAAAATTCTGTAAAAAATGGGATAAATTAAAAGTTATGATATAATTTATTTTTAAATAAATTGTATGCAGTTGTTTTATTAGGAATAAAAATCAAAAAACGGTCAAAATGACCACTACGGGCGTTCTAGTGTTAAGGCCCACATACATCCGTATTCCCAGACATTTTCGCGTTTTTGTCGTTTTTCTCTGTCAGGTACAAACGATAAGAAAACAAATGAAGATAGCGAACTGGATGCCGATGAGGGTTCGAATATATTATTCATAAAAATAAAATAAACCATAGTAAGGTCGTTATTTTATTTTCATTTTCAGATTAAGTAAACAGGTTGATTGATAGTCGTGTCGACGATCGAATCAATATATTGCTAACATCGTTAAATAAAAAGTTGGATTTTGTGACTAAAAAAATCGAGTAGGTTTATCAATCATCCGGTTTGGTAAGCTTTTGTTTTTTATCTATATGTGGATATATGACATCAGTGAAAGTAATCCTTTCTTTAATTCAGGGAGAATCATAATTGGCAATGTATCGTAATGAAAAAGATAAATTTCAGGAAGAAGTAGCACATAACTATGTTTTTTGAATTCCAGAACTTGTGCTTTACTCCTTCCTTTAGATGTACAATAACGAAAATTTACTCAATATAAATGGAAAAAATCCTGGTGATTATGGACGGCGATTGCTACGTGTATTATATACTCAAGATGAATTAAAAACATGTATGTTACTGTCGACGGTCGGAGAATGATATTCAAAATCAAAACTAGATGCAAATCGATTTGCACTGTTAAACAGTACATTAACATTGATTAATTTCTATTGTTTTGGATGTTATCATTCTCTAGAGAGAAAATGAAAGAGTTGTGCCATGCAATTCCGTGTTTTTCTCTTCATGCACTTTTACAAAAATTTAGTTCGAAAAAGGCTGAGCGATTTTTTGCTTGAAGAAGAACGTCGTGATAAGGTAGAAATAAAACGTCTTCGAGTACAACAAGAATCAACCGAAATATGTACTCCTATGACAGTAGATCCAACGTCAATGCCTGTTATTTATTTATCAACGTCAATGACCAATGATGAATAATAGTTTTGATATATGATGTGAAATTATTATTTAGCTATCGTTAGATAGTTTTATTGATGTAAGAGGAAGAGTCGAGATTTGGTAATGTAGTACAATGAGATGTTGTCTTACCTATATTCTTGTAAAGCAATGAAAACTGTACATACTAGTTCGGTAATGGGAAATAGAGGCTAGTTCTTCTAAGAAAAATGGGTCATTTATGAAAAAAATCGATTATACCCATATTACATGTGCGCAGTAAAATAACTGTGAAACCCAAACGATATGCAGAAACAAATTCTAATTTTGTCGAAAACTGTATGAGTATGAGCTCTATTTGCCACGTTCATGTCGAGGTCTGAAATCCATCTGCGTCTATGGGAAAAAAAATCTTTACTGGAAAAAAGGATACCACAATAAGGTATATTTTGGACTTAAACTTAGTTTTTTCTGGTCTGATTTACTTATCAACCAGTTTTAACCCCATATTCGTAATCTACGAACAAAATTGAGTCGAACGGAGTATTAAACATATGTTCAAAATACAAAAACGCTTTTTGGGGACAAGAAACCCTACGGAAGATCTTGATGGAACCTGTCTCTCGAAAAGCACACATTGTGTGATAGTTTGGAAGGACATCGAATTAGTTTTTGATTGTAAACTCTTCCTTTTAAATTTTATTAACAGAAATTATTTCAAAAACGTTTCGGAAGAATCTTCTTCCTTCTTCAGTTTGAAAAAATAATAAATGACATATAGAACTATTTGAGAAACACATACTATATAATTTATTCTTTTTTCTCTCTCTCTCTCTCTATAATAGTGGGAACGGACGGACAACAGGACGTTTTACCGTCCCATTACTCATAATCTCTTAACTGTCTCTTTAATCGTTTAAATTTAATCTTCCTTTTTATATGATCAATATTTTTGCGTAACAAGGGCATCCAAGAATAATCTAGGTCATTATGTCTATTTATCGACCTGTTCATAATTGAATAAATAGATTCTTTCACACGTCTGTTTCTCGTGCATATCTTTGTAATGCATACTATAATTATAAAAGTTATATCAGAGTAATTCTTTCGGTATTGTCCCACACTTTACATAAAGGTTTGCCGCAAACATCATAATTCAACATAATTCAATTCCAAAATTTGGCTTTATCCTAACAAACAAACATACAAAAGTATTACAATAAAATATGGGAAAATTATTGTCATGTCTTCTTGATTGTAGTGAATTCTCAGACATGGTATAAAACAAACCACTTTTCTTTGTGTTTCCATAAAATATGCTCTTTCTTGTTGGCGTGATTGTAAAAGAACAGTAACAGATGTCAAAATAGTATTATGTACGCATCTACAATAGAGAGAAAGTGAATGCTGAAGTAAGAGTCATTATTTATTTCATTTTTCGATCTACTATCAATATGGTGCAGTCATAAAGAATTTATTAGACATCTAACAAAAATGAAAAATGTAAGAAAATGTATTTACAATTTCTTACATTTTACATTCTTTCTCAGCTGACCAGAAGAAAATTTTCTTCTGGTCAGCTGAGAAAGAATGTAAAATGTAAGAAATTGTAAATACATTTTCTTACATTTCTCATTTTTGTTAAATATCTATTGTATCAGTTAAACTTGTAAAAAGTTTATCGCATCCTTGAAAGATATTAGTCATGTTTCGTATAATAACATTGATTCTTTATATATAAAATACTAAAACATGCGGAGGTTAAATAGAGAATAACTATTCTGCTGTCAGAATATAATAAAATAAGAAAGAACGACAACAGCCGACGCCTATATATACTATACCTTTTTGTGTTTGATAGCTGAAAAACATCTCGTATATTTCAAGAAAAAAAAAGGCTATCAACATTATTCAACATGGCCAACATAGATTACAATAACGTAGAAAAGGCAGATAGCTCAGTCAATCCGCCATCATATCAAACCTATGCCTATCCAGTTCAACATGTACACCAGCAGACATTTCCTCCGCCATACGGTAGGCATTAGAATCTTTGAGGTTATTAGTCACAGACAACCTCTCTATCTCTTCAGGAGTTACTGTCGGTCAACCAATGCCCATCTACGTCGCACAACAGATGCCATTTCTGGGTCATCACTCAGCATCGATCATTTGTCCATCGTGTCATGCTCAAGTGTTTACACGCGTCGACTATGTGAGTGGTACAGCAGCATGGCTCATCTGTTTACTAATCGCTCTTTTCGGTGGAATATTTGGTTGCTGTTTAATTCCATTTTGTATTGACTCATTAAAAGATGCCTATCATCAATGTCCAAATTGTAACGTACAAGTCGGAACACGCCGAGTCATTTGATAGACAGCAAAGATGTGCATTTTACTACATTCTTGTAATTCACTATGTTCGACTGAAAATTTGTTTTTGGATGATAAGAATATATCTTTGAGGATAAAACGAGTACACTCATATTAGTGATAACAACTGTCATCGCGATATACATTGGCTAAACGGATGAGTATTTCATTTTATCGTGATTAATACTAGAATTATCGAAGTAAATTTCTTTATCAGATGAGTATTTTATCTCGAGAATTTAGATTATCACGATAGTTGTAATCTTTAGCGCAAAATTTCCTTGATTTGTTAAATTCTATCATTTGCGAGAACAGTATGCTGAGTATTCACAGAAAAATGTTGCAAATTGGAGAAACAAGACAGTAGTCGCTGTATGGCATCAAACGATCGATATAAATCATTTTCTGTTAGTTTTATATAGCCTAATGTTGTTATAATAAATGAGAATTGTAAGGCATTCCAAATTCAAACACCGAGCACTATTTTATTTTTGATTTAATTATACATCATTTGACAGAGAATTCCGCCTTCCAGTGCACGCTTTCTATGAAAACGTTCAAAAAACTTGAAGAACCCGTTTTATCGAAAACCACTCATTTTCGAAAAAAACGTGTTATAGCTCGCTCTCACATTGTTCTGGAACCTTGAAAAGTGTTTTTCTTGTTCAGCGTCGAAAACTACATACAGGAAACTATATTTCAAAGTACCAGAACGAAAAGATGTGTTCGAGCACCAAACGAAGCAACGAGATCTTCAACTTCACCATACTCATTTTGCAAACCTACCTACCTTTTTACGTAAGAGATGAAGCAAAGCTTCACAAGACATTCGATTTATCTTGAAACCCAGTACAAAAGAATGAATCGCTTGTTTGAAATTCCTCTTACTGGTGAGAAAATTCATGTTTTCTAAATCTGAGGCCAAAAGGTCAGAATTCGGCTCATATTTCTCAATCAGAACTGAAATTCTGTGTAATAAAAATATCATATTCAGAATTGAATTAAAAACTGAGTCGACGGTGTATATCTATCCTATACGAGTAGTTTAAATTTTTTCGAATTTTCACGTTTAAAAATTATGGAAATTTTCACGAAAAAAGAAGAATGAACATTTCGAAATACACGTCAGTCAACTCAGCTTTTGATTCTGATTCCGAATATGATACCTTTATATTACACTTTTTTTTTACAAAAAATGGGTTCTTCAAGTTTTTTGAACTTTTTTCATAGAAACCATGTACTGAGAAGGCTAAAACCTAAATATTCGTGATCAGCGTGAATCTATCGAATGATATATAATTAAACCAAAAATAAAATAGTGCGTATTTGAATTTGGAGCGGCTTACAGTAACAATCAAATATTTTAAACAGAGAGATACACTAATAGCGAGTAAAGAGTGCCGGTTGTCGTCGAATTAATATTTAAATATTCTAAATTTAATGATACCACTTGTGTCATGTAGGTAAATTCAATCTTTTCATCTACAATTATTGATAGACGTTTTAATTTTTGTAAATTTGCTAAGCTTTTAACACGATAGAATATTGAATCTTTTCTTGTTGATACTGAGAAAGTGCATTTAGAAGTGAATGTAGATTTAAATTTAATAATTTTAAGTTAATAACAAATTCTTCTAGATGATAATTCGCGAATGTCTCGTATGGACGGCATGGATAAGTAGATACCCTGGTGAATGTACTTCACGATAGATACCCGAGTACTTGCATTTTTCTTAGAGATCTATGCAGACACCCTGCTACAGAAATATCATTGGTGGTTGAATTTTTTTCAAAATATAAAAGTAAAAGTAAATATTACTTGAGCGGTACCCAATTACTTGCACTGTACGCAGCAGAGATACCTAAATGTTTTTCCGTTCGACATTTTGTGTCGCGTTCAAACATATGTAAATGAAAAACATATGTTAGCAAGAATGATGTGCGTGTTTATCTTCACATGATCACCTAACACGGCTGACCATTTATGTGCCCGCTAAGTAATATTTTACTTGCAAGCAACAAACTTTGCGATAGAAAATAAACGTGCTGAATTTTGTTGTTCTTTGACAATTCAACTAAATCAAGGTATCATTGAACATGACACAATATACAGTTGATTCTTTCATTGAGATTATGAAATCCATTATAAATGGCTGACATATATTGGAATACTTTCAATATCATCTCCACTAGAAATTAATCAAAAATGAAAACTGTCATTATTTTCTAATTTGTTTTTTACAAAGTAAACTCGATATTTTATTAAAGAATATATTTTTGTGACAGAAATTGCTTACGAGAAAGGACATTCTCACACAATAAAAATATAACGATGGTTAGAGTCATTATTCATGGTGAAAAGTCTTAAAGTTGAAAAGAAAAACATCAACAAAATCAGCGTGTGTGGGACGGTCTTTTATATTAACCACAACATCAGTTAAGTATGCAAGTCGAAAGTATGGTTAGAAATACAAAGGTAGAAGAACAAAGAATTAGCAATACGCAAATATTCGACATACACTGCCCATAATTCCATTCCATGTTATCATTCTTTTTTCTATCGTCCTTATTCCGTTTCTGTATTATATAACCACCGTGAGAAAGCCTCCAACATCGTATTTGGTACAAGAAATATTTCTGCACAAAACTGCCGACTCGAAATATTTTTGAAGGGTTTCTCCGATTTTTAAAACTACTACTCCCGAGATTCCCGATAAAATAACCGTTGCATGTGTAGTGATTGCTAATAAGTAAGTTTTGTTTCTGCGAATGCAAACCGAGCTACGACTGTTTTGAGTTCGCTTTTCAGGATCACCTGCCGGGGACAAAACGATAAATTAAACCCTCGACTACCTGATCGTTAATGTATCCAACTACTCTGCTGAAGAAAGAGAAATGATATTTAGCATCTCTCATTAAAATACATTAATTTTAGATCAATATAAATTTATACGTAAGGCAAAACTGACATTAAAGTATTCCGAGAAAGCGGGCAAAAGCACAAAGATCCTTATCCCCTTACTTCGCAATATACTTGAAGAAGACACAAGCATAAAAGATGCATACTGAAGAAAAGACGCATCAAGAACGAAGAATTAGCAATAAACAAATATTCAATATATACGGTCCGTAATTAAATGTTTTCATTTCTGCGTTTTGCTTGACGCATAATGCAATATTCCTAGTGGGTAACTTTCGGAGTCTTCGAAGGTGCATACTGAATTTAGTCAACAGTGAGTTAGTAAGAATAACACATAAAATGTACTGTAAATAAATGTCCATCTTCCACTACAGATTAAATTGTTGAGTTGCAGCCTGTTGTAATAAATGTGACGAATAGGTTGTAATTCAATGTAATAATTGACGTTGGATGTGAAGAAGGAGAAACGACATATGACTTAAATGGCCTCGGGAGAACGGTAAAAGTAAAGGTTTAAAGTAGAAAAATCCGATTGCTTATATATAAAAAGGCTTATTACAAAGTTTTGGTTAACCCTTGATGCAATTTACGAGAAAAGTAATTACAAGTTACATCATTAAGGTGGCGCCACCTGCAAGTATTCCAAAATTAGAGCGGAGATTCTGTTTATGCAGCTGAAGTCAAATAATCCTCAACTTAATCATAATTTGTTTCAACGACATTGTATTGATTCGGCGGCATGTATTTGCGTTGATGGTGACGAAACGATGAGTCATTATTTTCTTGAATGTTCGCTGTTAAGTCCATGTAGGAAAGATCTTGAACTACTATACGTTTCAAACAAGAATGCTTCTGACTAGTTTTCGAATAACTTTTGATAGACTGTAGGTAAACAGATGCGGTTTTCGCTGTTCGAGAACGAACACTTTAAGACATCTTGAGAAATAAAAATCGGATCAGATATACCACCTGCAGGTGGTAAACCATTCAC
>CAJNOQ010003796.1:0-19122 GCA_905250885.1 Didymodactylos carnosus
GTAGAACTTTAACTCAATTCTCAACTATTTCATGAGAAAGTCATATCATTTTTTATTAGAGAATCTATCAAAACAGAAGGATTCTCTGTTAATTTTACCATGAAACGTTTGACTAATTCTACGTCCTCTAAACGTGAGAAACTATGATGTCAATCCTTAATTTTTATGATGCCAATGTTTCAAAATTTGTTAAACTCGATTTTTGTTAATTCTATCCCACGCACAAAGTTATGTATGTCACTGTGTGTATCCAAAAGAAATATTCTTAGAGTTTATAACGTCAGCTCAAATAGATGATGAAAAAGATCAGTAGATATTAGAATCGTGCAAAAATGAAGAAAACCGAGAGAAAGTAACATTATGTGTCAATATCCACAGAATTCTGCAAAATAAAAAAAGATGACCGCAGTATAAGCCTTCCCTTCACCTTCTGACATGACGATCAACTCCCTGATCTTCTAATCCGAGAGAGAGAGAGCTCAATACGAAAAATTTACATACTTGGTAAACTAAACGAATTGACACGATTCAATAAGTTTCGAATCCCGTTTCTCCAATGAACATCAGTCATTTGACACAGGGAAAATCTCTTAATCATACATCTGGAGGTAAAAACAAATTAGTCTAGAACAAAAATTTTCGTTTGAAAATATGGTTTGTGTGCATAGAATTATAAGCTGAAATACTATCAAAATCTTTCTCGTGTTTCTTTTACGTCTTAGAACAAACTCTTAAAAAGTTATTTTACTTCATAATCTTTCAGTACAATGTAGTATATAATTTATAATGTCACATACATTCGTTTTTGCGGGTTTTTTCATACTTATACGACATGTTATATAAAGTATTTTGAAATAGATGAGAACGAAGGTTTTGATTACGCACAATCATTGATAAAAGTGGAAAAGATTCTGCAATAGATCCCATCTATAAAATTTTTGTATGATAACGGTAGAAAAGATCTCGGTTTTTAAAAAATATTTTTTGTTTCACAATCGATCTCAGAATAAATATAGTTTTGATGGATAGAGAAAAATTTTGTATAATAGCTACCAGTTGAAAAAACGTCCATCATAAGCTGAGACAAAGTTTTACTATTTTATTTCATTCGTTCACCTACGAGAAATAGAAGTGCATGTTTTTACTTTCAATAGTGTCATTCAATCTCTTTTCGTATAATCTGATTTTTTATTAATCATACTTAGTTTCGGGATTGATTGTTCAAAACTTTATTGTTTTGGAATCTTTAATTTTTAGATCTCAATAATGAATATGATAGATTTTAAAAATCTATCATAAAGTAATACAAACACTCAAATTTTGTACATAGTTCGAGAGAAATACAATAGGAGTATTATTTATTTATTTTTCAGTTAGTTTTGTTGTAAAAATAAGTATTTCGAACGAGAAAAATGGTAAATATTCATTTTCTAGAATCAAATATTGATAAACGAAAAATATGCCATTGAGAAGTTTCAATAAACTTTATACAATTCATGACATCTCAATATAAAACTTCTACATGATTGTTACACAAACATGCATTAGTGTTTCATTTTTACCCGAAAAAAAATAATAAAAAATTTCAAAAACAAACAGAGAGTCAGCTGATAGTTATTCATTTTCACTGTTAACGTATAATCTCGCAGTAAAATTCATCGGAAATATACCAATCTTTCCATCCATTTTCTTTCCAATTTCCCATCCTTGTTCCCTTGTAAGGTCACTGCCTTCCGGAGATTCTATTACATCAATGAATTCATCTTTTCTCAAATCTAATTCATCATCATTTTCTGCAGCACAATCATACATAACTTTTACACGATATAAAACTTTGGGCTGTTTATGAATTTTTCTCTTATTCAATGCTGGTTGTTCAACGGTTCGAACATCTTTTGGTATGGCATATAGAAGCGCATTAGACGCCGTGGTCACCGATTTTGGCATTCGTGCCGGTTTGTTTGCGTATGAAGGATCCTGTTTATAATGAGTAGATGTGATGTATTCAGTTTTATCTTCCTTCTTATCGTCTCCATCGATCTTTCGAATAAATTCTTCCGTTTGTTTAGCCAAATTCTTATATAATTTTGAATGACAAGTATAAAGTCTTTTAAAACTTTGTACATAGAATTTTTGTCGATTTGAATAGAATTCCGGTAATTCTAAATGCAATTCTTGATTAATTTTAGTATAGTCTTCTTTCGAATTTTCCATTTCTACACGTCGTTGATCCATTTTTGTCTGATTTTCTTGTTTAGTGCTTGCCGTATGAGCTCGACGAGCTTTATCATAGGCGTTTTGTATTTTTCGCTGTTCATCAATTTTCGCTTTATGCAGAGTAAACGGTTTCATATCCATATGATCATCCGCATCTGTATGAATTTGTCGGATAAACGATTTCCATTCAATATCATTATCTTGACATACTTGTAATAACGAATTTCGACCAGTCCAGTTCGAATCACATAATGTTTTAATAAAACCAAAAAATTGTTCACTGGCACCATGAAATTTTGTGATGGCTTTTATGTATGATTCTAATTGATGTTTATACTCTTTGGCCTTTTGTTGTTGTTCCTCAAAATTCTCTATTTTTATTTCTAATTCTTGATCGGTAGTTCGATCTTGACCTTTAAAAAATCGTGCCATTTTATGTAGAAAAAAGTCAATTCATACAACACAAAAGCAAAATATTGAGACAAAATTTCACGGGTAATCGTCTGTACTCGTTTTGTATCAATATCTGTTCTGTGACAAATGAAGTCAACTATACTACTTCTATGCCAAAAAGTGATTGTATTACAGAAGTAAATACGATGTTTCTTCTTTTCTCACATATCATTAAGATGATTTAGTTCTCAAAATAATAGAACACAATAGCTGCATATATACAGGTAAAGCACTTTATTTATCAAAGGTGAGAGACATAAACAGTGTGTTATCTTATAATGAATACAAAGTAACAAAACCATATTTGCTAAAAAGATAATAATTTTTGGTTCTATATAAACAGAAAGAAAAATCTACAATCTTGACATTAAAAAATTCATGGATGTTCAATAAACGGCCGGATGTGTCAAAAAAAAAACACTTACCAACTCTTGTTTCCAAATCAATTTGAATAAAGAACACATATTTAAATATATTTTTACTATCATTCAGTCTTAGTTTTTAAAAAACGTACAGCAGACATTATAAGACGTTTAAATTCATCAAAATGGTTCTAGAGTTCTTCTAAATGATATCTTTTTTTTTTTCATCATGGATTATTTTGCCATAATATACAAAGTACTAAAATTCCCATCCCAACATTAAGGTATGAGATACAGATCTGCTTGGAGCTCTAGCGCTCAAAATAATATCATGTTGGTTTTTGCCATTAAGAATTCTCAAAACTTTTTAGTTCCGTCTCATATCTAATCTATGTGCTGCTGGTATCTCTTGCAAGTATTTTTATTCTTAAAAGACTGTAAAGAAAACGTAAAATTTCCATTTATTTTTTTATTGTATAGTTGAAAAGCAGAGATTCATAAAATGAAGAAAGAATTACATAGTAGTCGTTAAAGATATAGAGTCAAAACCAGTAGAAGACCATCCAAAAAAATCCGCCCAATTTATCTGTTACAGAACTTGGTAGATATATATATAGATAAGAACAGAAAACATACAGGGAAATATATTAAACAACAAAAAAAGTAGTGAACATTGAATAGATTTATTATTATTATTATCATCATTGCATTGTCTCTGAGACTTATGAAAACAGCTTTTTCCCCTTATCTAATCTATACAAAAAAAAAGAAAAAAAGTTAAGAACAAAAAGGTCCAGCCTTAACGATACATACACACACACGCACACATAAACAAACAAAGCTCTTAATCAAGCACAATTATTTCATTTGAATGCGAACAGGAAGACGATAAGAATTTTTTAGTTTTCTTATTACTATTTTCTGATGGTAGAGAAATATTTTCAGAATTTTGTCGACGTAACTCTTGACCGTTTAAAATAAAAACTTCTTTTACTTTTCCTTCAAGTGCATGTCTTTTCGGTGGTATAAAAAATTCAACCATTCTCGTTATTTGCTGATCTATTTCTGTATCATAAATATTCAGCGTTATTTGCGAATTTTTATGTAATAAATAATGTGAATGTAAACTATTTGACGTAGAATGTCCATAAATTATCATTATTCGCTCATCACATAAAAAACATTTCAAACAAATTCGATTAAATGATGATGTACTCGTTTGAATCATAACACAATCATCTGAACTGTCATTATTTTGATCTTCCAATAATGATGGTTGATCAACAACAATCTTTTTCATTCGTTTATTCTTTAATTCTAGTCCTGCTTCATTTGGTCGTTTTCGTTTTTTCATTTTAGTTCCGTTTATGGGTGTACGTTTTGCTTTTTGAATTTTTCGTTTCTTCTTTGTTGTTGATGATGACTAAGATGAAAACATCAAATAGAAGGTAAGAAGACAGAGAAAATACAAATATACAAAGATAGAAACAAAAAAGAAAAAATTGCATACTTGAATCATCAATTCCAAATCGCACGATTCTAACCGAGACAAAACAATTTTGCAATCTTTGATTATTGTTTCAATTGAAAAATCTCTTTTTAAAGTTTTTGTACTCAATTGTTCGTCTAAAAAATAATAAAAACTTGTTAGTGTAGTCAAAGTTGTTGTCTAAAATCATTAGAAACTACCTCTTCTCACAAGACCACGAGAATGTGAAAATGTTAGTTGTGATCTGTGATAATAATAGTGTACCATACTTTGTTGAGATGATAGCTGTCGATGATACTGTTTTGAACAACAATATTTTTCGTAATCTTTAACAATAGGTATTGAACGTAATTGAGGAAGAACAGAATCAATTGCTTCTTTAACGAGAACATGATGTGTTTTTAAATTTAATAAACAAAGTGGTGCAGCATATTTTTTATTCAATAATGTTCGTTTACGTAAACGTTGATTATAACATGTTAATAATGTTGACGGCATTCCATCATTAATCGGTTGTTCACTGGCTGACGTCATTTTTGTTAGTTTTAATTTTAATCCAAGAGATGTCATTAATGAAAAAAAATTTTTATTGTTTGTTATTAGATGTAGTTCCTCTTTTACAATTGAATTTTGTGATAATGATAAATTATGAATTTTACTATTATATTTTGTAGAATGATCAATATTATTATCATTCTTTTTCATACTCGAGCAATCATCGGGTAATATTGTATTATTAATTGGCTTTTGTGTTAACACATCATTATCGTATAAATTTGACATGTCGGGTGGATTACTGTTCTCATCAAATGGCCAATGTACACGACAAGAAAAGGTTTTTAGTTGTTGATGAGGAATACTGATCGTTAAACCAATACAATAAGCCATCTAATTTTAGTCTGCTCTCACTAAAAGTCCGAAAAGTTTTTCAAGTAAGAATACTAGTAAATGTTTTTTTTTCAGTCTTTAATAAAAAAAAGCAGTTTGCTCAATAATCTGCTTCTTTGCAAACACTTTCTCGTCTAGATTCATTTTTTTTACATTATTTTAAAAATACAAAAAGTATTAATTTAAGAAAAAAGGAACAAAGATGTCATGAGAGTAGCTTTGTTTATGCAGAAAGAAGAAGGTGGCTACATCTATCCAACACTCTTCGCAAGAAACAAAACAATCCGCAATCTTCTCGTAAGAAAAACGACAGAATGCTTTTTTTAACATAAATAGACAACGGGAACAGAATATCAAAAGGTCACGATACTTCTAATTTGATAAGACTTACTTTACCCTCAAAAATTACACAATCATAAAATATTCGGAATAAAATACAGATATTCGAAATTCGAATAATGTTTTTTCACAAAATAAGGGTTTTCTCAAAAGACATCTTTGGATTTTGAGCTCTTTCCGTCTAAGTGAACTATCATATCAGTATCAAAGTTCACGGTGATTAGATTTTGACACCACAGTATTCGACCAACTAAAGCTACTATCATGCCATACGTTAACTATACAGATTCGTTCGAATTAAATCAGAACGCGTTTCAATGATACTACGATCATCTCCTACTATGTGTACTAGTGCTTTCTAGCAAGTTAATACTGATGGAACATTGTATGACACTAAATATGAAAAAAATAAACCAAGAAAAATTAAGTTATTGTTCGGTCAAGATAACCTAGCACCACTTTTTTCTAACATTAATTCAATGTCCATTTAAGTTTTATAACGCTTAGGCCTCCAGTGGCGACTTTACTACATATTTCTGGACTATTTGTAATGAAAACTAGCATTTTCTAGTGAGGATGAGATTTTTTGTTTTAATTTTCCTTAATTTGTTTGAATAATCATATTCATAAAAAAGTTATCTTAAAAAATACAGGGGCAGGGGCCGCATGCAAACGGTAACATTTTCGCTCATAAAAAGAAAAGCGCCGTTATCCCCGACTGGTCAATATAAGGAGCTAAATCTAATCATTTTAAATTATGTAGGTCAAAATTGAGCTTTCGTTGATGGAGCGTCGGCGTCAAATAAAATCACGCTGACACTCTTAAAGAAAGCTTTGTTTACGTCGTCGCTGCCGTTGTGTTTGTATATATAAACTTACAAAAAATAGCCATCTTAAATTCCGTTAATGTTGTGCCTCCAAATATGATTTTGTGCATTTTTTTCGAAAAAAATTCGAAGTATAAATATTTGTAATTAACAAGAGTACAGTTTTGTATCAACTTAGGTGAGCTTTTTCATCTGTGTTCATTTTTATAAAATTTCTCTTCAAAGAAATTTGGAAGTTTGGACATGGAGGTCGCGAATATGGTATCGTAACGTGTTCGCTATAAGACTAATGAAATAAGGCCCGACTTTATCGCGATCACTGTTTTTACGGAATTTCTACTCACTAGTAATAAATGGACAATGCTGTTCTTTCGGGCAGCTCACCATGTAAAGAGAGCTATAGCCCCGCGATAATCGGTATTTACTAAGAAGATATAAACAAAGTGCATTGCACTTTTACATACTTCTCATTTTAGACTATTCTGAGGACTTTGTTACAAAGAACCTTTCTAACGTTTGAAGGTCGAATTTGACGGTCAAAAAGTTTTGGTAATCTCATAAATTTAACGGCTGACTGAATAACCTAAGTCGATCTTTGTGCGATAGCTCCTGTGTGATCAGGGTTTCCGATTGTTCTCAGGGATGGAAGGGGCTAAAAATATTTTTTCGCAGGAAGTGTCTGGCGAAAAACGTTTTCTGAATTTTTGGTAGAAAGTTGGTTATGGAAAAACGTCAAAGATTTTGCCGGAAAGTTGAAAAATGTTTTAGGGAGTGGCGAGCCCCCACTCCGTGCCTCCCTCTGATCGAGAAGCCTGTATATGGGCATATTTTTAAGAAGCTTGTCAATAGCTCGTTTTGAAGCGTGGAAAATTCTGTATCTTTCTATGCAAGGTCTTTGAAATCATACGAAAAGTTTGAGAAACAATGTGAATTGGTGACGAAAAATGATAAGAAATAATTTATTCAAGGAGATTATGAGTAATTTTTGAAGGTCAGAAGCGTTGAGAAGTGAAAAGGGAGAATTTCTGGTATTTTTTTTTCCAGTAGAAATCGTTTCCAGTCCTTTGATATTGCTTCGTGCTTGTCTCCAGTGAATGTACAAGATTAAGATTACCCAATTCCATTTGTGGTGTTTAATCAGTTTGGGAATAAGCAACTGAAAACTATCATAACTTGATTCATCCTTTGCCAATCCTTTATTGTCAATGTAGAATACTGCATTGTCTTCTGGCACTTCGTGAGCTAGGTAGTTTGAGATAACATTATGGACTTCCATTACTGATTTTGTAAGTATTCGTCGCTCATCAGTTGGCATATCGAAGGATACAAGATCCTTTTTGACATTGTGTATAGTGCACAATAAATGCAAACTATACATCAGACTATAAAATACAATCATGGTCACATAGGAGCTATCGCACAAAGATCGACTTAGGTTATTTAGTCAACGGTTAAATTTATGAGATTACCAAAACTTTTTGACCATCAAATTCGACCTTCAAACGTTAGAAGGTTCTTTATAACAAAAGCCCCCAAAATAGTCTAAAATGAGAAGTATGCAAAAGTACAATTTACTTTGTTTATATCTTCCTAGTAAATGTCGATTATCGCGGGGTGATCACCATGTAATGTGCTCTTATTTTTCGAACGATTCCGCGACATGGGGCATATAGAATAATTGTCAAAATACTAGACATATCATAATTTTCATCTATCCTAACGCTTTAAAGGAATACTTCTTTGACGCTTCTACTCAGATCCGGAATGTTTTCTATATAGAAAGATAGAAAATTTTCTGAGCTTCACAATGAACTACGATATTTTGTTTTAAAAGTTTGCTCTTATAAATTTATTGGCTAAATACTGGAGGGTGTTTCACAGAAATTCTTAAGTGCCCGACTTAGACTTAAGTCATACTTAAGTCTCCGTTTTGTCTGAAGTTAAGCTAGACTTAATTTTGAGTGTTTCACAAAAAATTCTTAAGTCATAGACTTAACTTAAGTTAGACTTAAGTTTACGCTTAAGTTAAGAGTAGTCTGTACTTGTCTTAAGTTTGTCTTAACTCTTGCTGCGATTATAATATGATATAAAAATTGAAGTATTAGAGTAAACAAGCAACATTTTTTAACTATAAATACAATACTTACAATACCGAAAATGCTTTATAATGATGAAATGTAGCTAATCAAGATTTTAGTATAACATAAAGCCTCATGTTATTAAAAGTGTCTTCATTTTTTCGTAGTTGTAGACACATGCTAGACCATCAATAAATCGTCTGTCATAGTTTCCATAATGTTTTATCTGTCAAAAAAATTTCTTTCACAGCGATTGTATTTTTATAGTTTTTTCTTTCCTTTTTTGTTTAGTCACATTTTTTGAAAAATGTGCACACAGTAACGTAGAGACGCGAACTTCTAGAAACGTGAAATGGTTCTCCAGGTACTGCAGATCATGACTATTGAGCGTTCTTTTTCCAAAATCTAAGAGATAAGACTAAGACTGTTTTCTTCACGAAAAGTGAAATCCGCTCTGGATCGGGCACTAAAGGATGCAAAAGTGGAAGAAATTTGTGCTTATGGCTTAGAAATTTATCATATATTCATTAACAGCTTGTTGTCAGACGCTTGTTAAGTCTTCGTTTTGTACGCTTATGTGTTAATTTTATACACTTAAGTCTAGACTTAGTTAAGTCGAGCACTTAAGTATTTTTATGAACCTCCCCCCTCCCCCCATGAGCTTTTTTATCTTGCCTTACAATGAGATGAGAAATCTTTTCTTTATGAAAAAATCTATAATTGTGTGTGAAGAAAACAGTTTTAATCAAAAAATATCAGATTTTTTTTGACATTTTGATGCTTTTCGATTGAGCAATTTATTCACTGATCAAATTGTCTATTTTGCTTTCTCTTTCAGGTCTAAATCATTCATCTAATTAGTTAAAAATTTGATGATCAAAAATATTAATACCTAAATAATCGTTTTCTCTAGTTGTACTAATTAGGGATGTTTAGTTCTCGATTCGGTTTTGCAGGAAGAACCAGAAGCGCGGTTCTCTTGTTTTCGGTTCTTCATCGGAAACCGGAACCACGGTTTTGTAGACGGTTCCTTTTTTTGGAACCGAGACTTTTTTAACCATTGATACTACAGTTTTATTTCGCGAAAGCTATATTTAGCGTTCCTGAGATATACTTGTGCGCAACTTCTTTTACATGAGATCGTCTATACCTGGCAGAGACCGAAACGGGTCGGGTTCGGGTCAAGGTAAAAGATATTGGTTCGGGTCGGGTCGGATCAACTCACGTTCGGGTTCGGGTCATGTTTGGTTGATCCGTTTCGGTTCAAACTCAGGTTAATATAAGAAAAACTGTCTGAATTACCCAAACTTTTCCACTCATAAAAGGAAAAAATTCCAGAAATCGTAAGGGATCTGACCATTCCTTTGAAAAAATTTTAAAACAATCTGACTAAGATAACTTTTCTGTAGGAAAGAAGTGTTTCTTTACGAATGTGTTCGAAAACATTTTCATGTTTCGGCTATACCCAAGCGTCAAAAAAAAAATCTAGTATCGCTTTTTGCCTAGATTACTAGATTTTTACTCGATTGCAACTATTGAGTGACGACAGTGAA
Source organism: Didymodactylos carnosus (assembly GCA_905250885.1). Taxonomy (NCBI): domain Eukaryota; kingdom Metazoa; phylum Rotifera; class Eurotatoria; order Philodinida; family Philodinidae; genus Didymodactylos; species Didymodactylos carnosus. The sequence continues at coordinate 10,207 of CAJNOQ010003796.1, forward strand.
AATCTAGTAATCGGGCGATTGCTACATTTCATCTAGTTGCAACTACCGACTTATCGCTCGATAATCGATCGATTTAACTATTGCTAGTTGCACATGCAGACTCATCTAGTTAAAAGTCCCTTTTCCAACTAGTAATCTAGATGACAACTAGTCGTGTATCGCCCGATTACAGACGAAATGTATCTAGATTTTTCCCATAGATGATGTTTGCTGGGTACTTCGGATGACGGTGGAAAAATTTTCGTGTTCGTTCGGATTAATGTATAAGGTATTAATTCGAGTCGGGTCGGGTCAACTCACGTTCGGGTCGAGTCGGGTTCGGGTCATGTTGGTTGACCCGTTTTGGTCTCTGATACATGGCAAACCCATCGACTCTTCTTAAATACGAGATAAAGCCAATATTATTATGTCGTTAAACTGGCCATAATGGCACGAAAAAAGTCATCCTTTCTCGAGATTTCGTTTCGTTCTTAAGATATTACATTTTTCGTACATCTATCGGATTTCGTCTAAAATGACCCCCTAAAAAGTCCTGCAAAGATCTTGAAAATCTTCGTGTAAAATTGTACTATATAAGAAAATTGTCCTTGTATCCATAATCTCTTTGTCTTGCATTTCTTTTAACAAAATGAAAACACACTATTGACAAAGTTGCAAAAAGATATATTGGCATGCCATTATTTAAAAGAATCCTTTCGTTTACTATAAAATGAATTTTATTTTGTTTACTGCCTAAAAAATTCTTCTCCGGTTCTAAGGCTTAGAACTGGAGAAGAATTCTTAGGCTAAGAACCGAGAACTGAATATCCCTAGTACTAATAGCAGGATGTATAATTAGCGAAAGAACAAGCATACAAATAAAGTAAAACGAAAATAATCAATGTGTTCCACAACTTTGATCTTTTATCATTTCCCTATTGATATTTTGAACTTGTAAAGAACGCCTTCTTTCAATCTTCTATTAGATAGCAATTTAATTTGTTTCGTTTTTGCATAACGATATGGTTTCAAAAACTGAAATACATAAATTATCATTAGTTAGCACGCTGATAGCATCACAACATACAGTTTTCTACTCCCATCTATCCTCGTAGATCATCGAGGAGGCGCTTCAGTTGTTTCCATGTTACTATCAAATGGCAGATAATATGCGTAACAGATGATACTCAGTTTGAATTTCTGTTTAAATGAAGACGTTTTTTCTGCTAAATGAAAGTAATTTCGTATCCTCGATCTGTACTAGAAACAGCGTTCCCGCTTGTCAGGAATCGGATTTTAAGTCTAGATTTATTTAGTTTGAAATAGTCGTCATTAGAACAGTGCATTATATGAAAATATTAAGTTTCTTCTCTTAATTTTCTTTAGGTTAATAAATTGAAATCACATTTTTTGCTTTTTTTAGTATTATGGGAGCATGTGTCAGTTCAGACAGGCAGCGTCGTCGAAGAACTAGACGTCGTCCAAATACCGGCACAATTAATGGAGGTATGCGAGTTAATGAATAGTTCAAAAATCAATACTTCTTTGCACACTCAGCAGTAAAACAAATTTCAATTTCATTTCTTAGTTAGCGTTGGACGAAATAAACCATTAAGTCGTACAAAACTAAAGTGGAAATCTGATATACCATTATCAGAAAATCAACTACGTCGGAAACGAGAAGAGTTCTGGGATACAGGTAAGTAAAATCTCATCATTATTTCTCATCATTTTTTCATTATTTTCTCTATGTAGCTCCTTCTTTCGAGGGAAGAAAAGAAATTTGGGATGCTCTCCATGGTGGCGTTTATGCAATCGAACAAAATGATTACGATTTAGCACAATCAAGTGAGCACGCGAATTTGTGCACTCTCGCTAATTTACATTACACACTGTTTTTTTAAATTTTTCAGTTATCAATTGTGCAAATATAACATGTCCATTTGGTAAGCATTTCTCAATATTAATTGAAGAGAATCACCATTAAACGATTCGTTTTAGGTTCACTACTCGATTGTTACGATGAATTAGGCACACGCTATCAATTACCTGTTTACGTTCTTACTGCACCAACAAATCTCGTCGATGAATCAAGTGATTCACCCGAAGGAGAATCAGGTGCAAGCGAAAACGGTCTTGATCAAGCAACATCATCCTCTTCGCCCACATTATCACGAATAACAGGATTAAAAAATCCTGTTCTATGTGATGTAATAAAACATCGTCGAAAAAAATCAACCGATGGTAATGATTCATCAGAATCACGTGTACAATCACCATTTACAATACAAGATACAACAGTCGCGAAGCCATCCGATGCCACTGTACCAATTAAATTTCGTTTATCAAATGGTAAAGAACATAAATTATCTTGTAAAGCACAGGAAAAGATGAGAAATATTAAACGACGACTAGCAACTCTAGAAAATATTGATGCTAAATCACAACGTCTATTTTTTGGTGGAAAACAATTAAGTAAGTGTTGGAATAAAGCAATATTGTGGTTTTTTACTCAGTGAAAAATCGATTTTCTTGTATTTAGGTGATCGTACTACAGTCGACGAAGCGAAGTTGCAGAGGAATTTTGTTGTTCAAGTAGTTATTACCAGTGCGAATGAACCTCTAAATATGTCACCGTTATTACCAACAACAATAACAGCAGCATCAACTGTATCCACTTCATTACTTAATCAAAATGATTATTCGAAAACGTCCCCTATCGAATCATTTTTACCATTAAAACCACCAGAAATCAATCACTTAACAACTACAACCACACAATTAAATATCGCTGTTGCCGGGCGTAAAGAAGAATAGTCGTTTTTGAAAAATGCTCAATTCCTCTCCAGATCCTGTGCCTGCTCTATTTGAATGTTCTCTCTTTTTTTGCCTTTAACGGAGTCACAATTTTGTCTGTAAAACAGTGATCTGAATTGTTGTCTTTTTTTTCTGCAACATAAGCGTACTTTCGCTGACGTTTGTTGTTATTACTAAGTTGATGATTTCTCTTTTGAGATATTTCTTTTTTGAGAGTGGCAATATCTGCTTATTTTTTGTTTTGCTCAAATAGTCATTGTGTATTTCCATTCTTTGTACATTAACAAATTGTATTTTCGAAACTGATTGTCATATTAAGATTATTTCAAGAAACCCTTTTTTATGTGGGTATTCGTCTTGTACAGTTTTCATTGTCATTTCTTTTAATTTAAACGATGTATAATTGTTTGTCCAAATAAGAACATACAAAAAAATCTATATTCCATCCGTTAAGTTGTGTTATAGGAAGAGAATAACCTACTCAGTCAGAAATGACTATGGAAGTTAGTATAGATGTGTGTAAGGAAAAAGATTTTCATACCATAATCCTATAAAAATGGCCTCACTCTGATTCGATTTTACAATGTTAGTGACTGAGAGTATTCTGGACTTCACTCCCGTTCATTCTGTGCTCAACAGATCTTTCCACCTTATGGCGGCTGTTAACATGTGTTCTACTTGAATTTGTTATTGATAATGCACAAAATTGTATCTGCCATACATTATTGACTTTTATTTATGTACATGTGATCTAGGTCAGACGGGTGATGGCATATGAGTGCGTCTCATTTGAGCGCATTCTCATTTTAGTGTGTCTTAGTTTAGTGCGTCTTATTTGGGTGCGTTTTCAATTACACAACTCATTCCTCAAAATATTTTGAAACATTTGAATTGTTTCCGTCACCACTGCTTGAGATTAATTCTCAGTGGTTAGTAATCTTTTATTTTAACATCAAAAACTTGTGAACATTATTTTGACAAAGCAGTTTCATTTTTAAGAAATGCTGTTAACAAAATCTGACAGTTGAGTTAGACCTAGATTAAAATTATCCGTTATACGTTGTACTGTTCTGTTCAGTTTTTGATATTTTAAATTTTTTCGATCTTTATATGTTCCGGCACGTAAACGTTCAATATCATGTTGAACTAAGACGTATTGTGCTTGAAGTGTTTCAATCAATCTCCATACAGTCGGTTGTGTTTGTAGTAGAAGTGACAACTTAGAATGCCATGATTCAACATCATTATTTGTTCGTCGTAGCTTACAATATTTTCGAACAGCTTCATCATCCACATACTCTTGTTGCAAACCGAAATTTTAAAGATTACGATATAAGGCCTGATTGAAATGGAAATTACATCCTGTTATCTCCGATAATGGAAACTCGCCTTGAACCGCTGGTACTTTCAAGTTTCAAAATCGAGAACTATTTTATCGGGTGCAAATAACATCATTAACGCGAATGCTTTATCTTTCAGACAACGTAATAATTTCGAGTATTTTTTTTTCGATTTTCCATTAAAAAAGACAAACGCCAATGGTAATATTTTATTATGGAATAGACCGAAAAATGAGAATAATTGTGTAAAAAGAGGTGTTCCACCTGCCTGTGACGTTGGTGCAACTTTAAAGTTGCCATCAACATGGACTTCTGGAGCATTAAACAACAAACGAAGCCCGTATTCTGTCGCGAGTACCACATATCCTGAACAGGAAATTAAAGCGTTTAAGAATAAGAAATCGAAAGGTTTTCTCTTACCTGAACTTTGAATTTGTAAGAAATTTTCTTCCAACACAATTTTCCATATTTATCCGGAATACAAAGATTTCGCAACGATGTTGGGGTCGATGGTTCATTTTTATTTCCTTTATGTCGATATAATGTAGACTTAAGACTTTCAAAACTGGGTATTGCAGCTGCTATTTGTGGATCAGTAACAACTTGACTAGATGCTTGAAAAACAGCGTATGGAAGTTGATGCTCACATCTTTTTCTCATATCAACAACAACTTCTTCAACAGCAAGTTTTTCTGGATCTAGACCGTGCGAATGTGGAGTTCCTTTAAGAAGACGTGCGTTTTATAGATTTAAGCTTCTTTTCATTATAATATGAGTTACTTACTCAGATCTGGTTTTGTATAACCTTTAAGACTGTTAAGACGATCAGGACAACCATATTCCCGACATTTCCATGAGATCGATTCTGTTTGATGGCGTTCAAGTCTATAACTATATCCTTCAAATTGCGCTGCTGGTTTACGACCTGTTTCGGATATTTCAACTTTAGCCATATTTCTTGACTTAGAAAACAACAGATCATACGATATACAAAGAAACGGTGACTGCTATACGAGTTCTATTGAATGCAAATTAAAAGAAAAGTTTTTCAATTACAGATACATGTGTCGTATTTGAATTCGAAACAAAAGGAGAGTAAACACATATCTACGTTCACATATTCTCTAAACCGTTATGCATTGTGAAAGTCAACATGCAGGTTAATTTGACTCAGACACTTTCAAAATCTATCAATTTGAAAAATGCACTCACATAGCAGTCAGTCATCCTCTCGTTTTACAGTCATCGTCGCGTATGATCTTCTGTTTTCTAAATCAAGAAATATGGCTAAGACTGAAATATTCGAAACAGGTCGTGGTAAACCAGCAGTTCAACTAGAAGGATATAGCTATAGACTTGAACGCCATCGAAGAATCTCATGGAAACGTCGAGAATCTGGTTGCCTGGTCGTCGTAACACTCTTAAAGATTATACAAAACCAGATTTGAGTAAGTAATTCTTATTATAATGATAAGGGAGCTTAAATCTATAAAACGCACCTCTTAAAGGAACCTGCATTCACACAGCCGACATCCAAGATAAAAATAGAAGTAACCATCGCCACCAACATCGTTACGAAAACTTGTATTTCGGATAAATATGGAAAATTGTGTACAATTGAAACAAGACAAATTTTCTCCTGAAAATTTCTTACAAGTTCAAAGTTCGAGTAACAGAGAACTTTTCGATATTAATCAGCCCTTATAACATAATCTTCAAAATATCGGTCAGCAAGAGTATGTGGATGATGCTGTTCAAAAATATTGTAAGCTACGCTATTTCTCTTTTTACTGTATGATCTAACGACTAACAAAGAAAAAGTGCTTCCTTTCGTGATTTTTGGGGCAGTTTTATTTTGCCTTAAATACATTGCAAAAGAATTCCAATCAATAATTATCCATTCAAAATAAAATTGAGTTTGTAATGATCTAAATGCACTTGGACTACACTTAGACTACATAGTATTCTTTTGCAATGTATTTAAGGCAAAATAAAACTGCCCCAAAAATTCGACGGGATCCGTAGCAACAGCATTTCATGGCCGTTAGATCAATAAAAGATTACTAACCACTGAGAATTAATCTCAAACAGTGGTGACGGAAACAATTCAAATGTTTCAAAATATTTTGAGGAATGAGTTGTGTAATTGAAAACGCACCCAAATAAGACGCACTAAACTAAGACACACTAAAATGAGAATGCGCTCAAATGAGACGCACTCAGGTGAGAACGCACTCAGATGAGACGCGCTGACAAAACACGCACTCAAATGAAGCCCCACCATACAGCTCATTTTAATCTAGCTTTAACCCAGTAAAATTTTCTTTTTAGCTCGATTAAGCCACCTCCAAAACATTTTTTTTGTTTTTGAAAAAGAATAGTTCAAACTATTAAATATTCACAAAAATTGAAGAAATCGAGCTCCTATTGGTGAAAATTATAGAAAACGATCTTGAAAAAATACCAGTATGGTACACTCTTGAAACTAAGAGGCCATCATTTTCGAATGAAACACATTTATTTGCAACATTCATATAACTAAACAATAAACAATTGCTTGGAACTAAAACTTTTAGGATATATTCTCCAGATATGTCGTAAGATGCCTTCCTTCATTGATCACTGACGGTGTGTTTAGTTTCTTGCTTGGTGCCCAAGATAAAAATATCAACAAGGTAAAGAAGTGATAGACAGGCAATGGTAATGACCTTTAAAAGAAAAATGTACAGCAAATATCACATTTTTTTGTGTGATTACTATTTGTACAGGTGTTTAATTAAAGATGCATAGTTTCTAAATGAGCAATATGGCTTATTAGACATAAGAAAAAAATATAAACTCAAACCAAGCATGTATGTCATTTAAATAATATATATGACGTTCAAAGATTCATTGCTAAATATAGTTCTTTTTTAATCATTTTGTCGTTATTTTTGTATTTTGTCTGACTACACATTGGATTTTGATGATGTGTAATAAAAAAAATGTGTTATGTAAACAGAATTATTTCACCATATAGTTATAAATAACAAACAAGACCCATATGGTCACTATTTGTCACAGCTGAATAATTCTCATATATATAGGTTAAAAACAAAAAATAAAACTATATATACTATGGTCTCAACTCATTCATTTATAATCGCAATCAACACACGTAATTCTTATAAAAAACATCAGTTTATATCTATACTAATCAAACAACAAGAAAAAGCGTAGAAATATATATTTACAATCTCTTTACATTTCAACAATAACACTGGATTATATCCATCAAATAATCCTACAACAAATCTTCAAATAACACGTTTTAGATTAAATCCAGATGTCCCATATTTATTAATCAATAGCTGGATAATTACTTAATTAGTGAAATTACTCTTGTTCAAAATCTAACTTGAAAAGAACACGACTGCTAAATGCAGAAGGATGTTAGGTTCTATTTCTAGAGTGTTCGGCACCGCACCACCATATCTCCGTCTTCATCTTTACAAAGTGTGTGTCAGACCGGTACTTGAATATGCTTATAATTTACGACAGTTCATTTAATCTCATCATACCTTCTCATAATCGGAAATCTATGCGTTTTAGGGGCTGGAGCGCCAAAAGAGATAATAAGTTTTATTCCTAAAAGAGATAATAGAACGAAAAATGTGAAACTTTTGTAATTCCAAAAGAGATAATATAGAATGGGTATATATTTTATTCTCATCACAAAATCAATCAGAATCAGTATCATTGGGGTGTTTTTTCGTGTTCATATAAAAAACAATAAGCTTTTCTTCATGTTGAACGTTTATAACTTTCAATATCTTTTGTTATTTCATATCGTCGTTTAGCTTCAATAAGCTGTTCTTCATGAATTATAATAAATTTTGCTATTTTTTTTGAAGGTAAGTCTTAAAAGAGTTCTTGTTTACGATTATTACGTGCATCTTCCTTTTCTTTTTGTATATTTTCACCCACATCCATATATTTGGGTGAATAACGCAAATAACATTTTTAGTTCCTTCATCAATCTTAAACATATGATTATGAACATCACTTATACGAATAACGTTGTTGTTTTTCCTTGCTGTGTAGTAGACATTATAACTTTTTCAAAATTTATTTTTGTTTGACAGTAGAAAATGACATGCGTTGCTATTTACTGATTCCATATTTATATAATTGTCTTACTGATGTTGGAGCGCGTTGATGAATACGTTTGTACACTATTTAGTTTGATTTTGTATATACGAGTTTGAATGTATAATTAATTGGGAAATAGTCTGATATTTGAATATGAAATTAGTTGGAAACCAAAAAAGAAGTTAATAGTCTCTCGCTTTTCTATTGTCTGTTTTCTTTGGCAATGCCCAAAGAAAAGATCTCAACAGTAATGATCAACAAGTAAGTGAATGTCGGTAAAACTCCTCAAAAGTTCTGGAGTGGGATTAATCGTGTTAGAACTGGGGGTAATGACCTTCCGGCAAGCATTTCAAATAAAAGCTCAAAGGCTATTGCATCTACGGACGATTCTAAGGCCGAAATGTTTAATCAATATTTTTCTGAGTGTTTCATTCCCAAGCATGGTCCGTGTCCTTGTCCATTGAATCTTATCAATGATACATTTAGTATTGCTCCACCAAGTAAACAGACTATCTTAGACGCTATCGGTAGTTTAAGAAGTGACATAGCTTCGGGACCTGATAATATACCGGTTACGTTCTTACAAAAATGTGTCCCATTTTTAATCGATCAAATTGAACATCTTTTTTCTCTTTCCATTAAAACTGGC